>CATIWR010249504.1:0-12659 GCA_949677035.1 Omphalea diandra
TAGGGTCGATTATACCCGAACCACTATAAATCTTATGTTTCCTCTCATCTCATTTCTCCTCTCTCTTTCCAATTTTAATTTTAATACACCAATTCAACCCTCCCCTCCCCCCACCCTTTTCTTTATGCATAAGGCCAACAAGGGAGAAGAGCAAAGTGCAGTCCAAGCTGCACATATGTGCGGTTAGGACAACATATGGCCAGCATCTAAAAAAAATATATATGTGCAGCTTGGGCCGCATACCTGTGCATGCCACCGCACAAGGGATAATCCCGCCTGTGGTAGGTCATGTGCAGTTATGAGCTGCTAGGAATTAAAAAAAAAAAAAAAAAGAGGCAAAAACTACACAGAGCAATGCAGAAAAAGGACAACTTTTGAAACTATAACTTTCTAACATTATCAAAGCACTCCTATTTACTTACACTCTTTATATATATATATATATATATGGTTCAGGATTCATAATAGGCCAAAATAATACTACTACTAGTCATTTAAATTAATATATAACTAATGTTTTAATTTTTGTATATAAATAATGAGAATAAATTTTATAAAATTATAAACAATTAAAAATATATATCCTCTTATTGAAAAATTTTATAAATATATATCTTTTGAAAAAATTTATTTGATAGTGTAAATATAAAATAATTTAATGAAAATACGTATTATAAATTTCATTCTATTGTATTGCAAACAAATAGAATTAATCTCAAACCATTTCTTTTCATTCATATTATCCCAAACACAAATATAATTTAATACTTTCTTTTCAAATCAAACTCATACATTCTATTCAATCAATAACTTTTCTGACTCTTTATAAACTGTTCATCCAAATAGAGTATTAGTCAAAGAAAACAAATCAAAATTAATTTTTTAAATACTCTAAATACTCTTACTATTCGTAACCAATCCACTCCCACACCCGACCCGACCCGATTAGACCAGCCCAGACCTAAAACCTTAACGCCCATCATTAACAAAATCTTGGTCTCCTATATCATTATTTGCCTTTACCTCTAAAACCCTAAGAAAATCCATCTCAAATTTCAACAGTTATCAAACCCAAAAACCTACTGCAAACCACATCCATTTGTCCATTTATTTACTCTAACCCTTATTAGAGTTAATAAAATTATAAATATTACAACTTCATATTTCATTAAAAATTCAAAAAAAAAATACCAATATTCATTAAAAATTATAAATATTACATCTTCATTAAAAATTCAAAAAATACACCAAAATTCATTAAAAAATTACAACTTCATTACAAATTCAATAGAATATTTCAAAATATATTAAAAATTATAAATATTATAAATTCATTAAAATTTCAATTAAATGCACTACATCAGAACCTATAAATTATAAAAAAAAATAATTTTCGCTCTATTAAAATTTAAAAATAAAAACTATTCACTAAAATTCATAAAAATTCTATAATTTATTCAAATTCGCTAAAATTCACCAAAAAAATTAACTAAAATTCCATAATTAAGTAAAATTACTACAATTCAATAAAAAAATATTCAGTAAAATTTTATAATTCACATAAATTCCATAATTCACATAAATTCACTAAAAATATTTCCACATTCACATAAATTCACTAAAAATATTTACTAAATTTAAGTAAAATTCTATAATTCACACAAATTCACTAAAATTTTAGAATTCATAAAAATTTACTAAAAAAATATTCACAAAACTTAACTAAAATTACATAATTCTCTAAAATTCTATAATTCACAAATTCACTAAAATTAACTGAAATACACAAATTCATGAAAATTCTACAATTTACACAAATTCACTACAAAATATTTACTAAATTTAACTAGAATTCCATAATTTGCTAAAATTTCATAATTCACACAAATTCACTAAAAAAATTCACTAATATTTTATAATTCATACAAATTTACTAAAATTCACTAGAAAATATTCACTAAAATTCCATAAAAAAAAGTTAACAAATTAACACAATTCACAAAATTAAGCCACAAAAAATTCACCGAATGCAGAATTTACAATCACAAAAAGTACATTATACAACATGCATATATAAATCACAAAAAATCACCAAAATAAAAAAAATTCATAAAACATTTAAATTACAAAAATTTACCAAAATTAAATTTACACTATTTACAATAATTCACCAAAATTTCACCATAATTTGTTTCCTAATTCACCAAAAATTCACCTATTTTCCTAATTTACAAAAGTTATATAATTTATAAATTTATATAATTTATAGATTTTACATTATAATTATTACTAATTTACACAAATTAGGACTTCTAATTCAATAATGATTAGTCTTTTAATTGTAAATTCAATAAATTATAAATTATAAATTATAAATATTCATTCAATGTACCTAAATACCAGTGGTAGCATTAGCAACTTCCTTGATTAACAGTAGTAGAATCATTGGAGAGAGAGAGCGCTCTAGAGAGGGTGATGATAGTATTGTGACATTCAAGGGCAACATACTCGACAGTGTTGTGGAGAGAGAGAGAGAGAGAGAGAGGCAAAGAGACAGAGAGCAAGCTTGAAGAAGACGAAAAGAGGAAGAAGAAGAAGAAGAGAAAGAGTATGCCCATGTTTATTACTTATTTACTAATGGATTATTGACAAATCATGCCATGTTAAATTAATGATTTTGTTGACAATCCATCGGTGAATGATATTATTTTTTATCAAAAAATTATCGAAAATCTTTAATAAAAATGTTAGTGCATGAATTCCTGCATGACTTTTCACTTGCCCCTATTAGTGATTCTGTCAGCAAACTTTGGTGCCAAATTTTTGTGTCAAAATTTACCTGTGGATTATATATGTCGATAGATGCCTATAGCAGATTGTTGGAATTCTGTCTCTATGCTAAATATTATAATTTATCCCACATGTCGTCATTAATCCGTCAGAATTAATTGACGAAATTGAATTTGTCGGTAAATTCCATCGATATTTTTAGCTTTTTCTTGAAGTGATGATTCTTAGAAACTAGTTTTAGATTGCTTTAGAAACATGCTAGCTAAGTTTATTCTATATTTGATTTAGCCATGGAAAGTGGTGTTAGATTATTATTTTTGTAAGTAAATGGTTTTTGCAATTGATGCTAATAATTGTTTGGCCACCAAATACTTTATTTGTTTTTCATTTATATAGAAGCGATTATAAATTGAAATAGACCTAAAATCAATTCTCGGAGGTTAACTAACAAATAAAGATGCCTACTTAACCTTTTGCTATCATTATAGATTACTAGATTTAAATGAGTGATCTTAATTTTATGGTTCACATTAAGGAATCGTTATATGAAATGGGATTACATGTTTGAGTGGCCAATCAAGAGACAGAAATTGAACACTATTCAACAAATTGATAGTTGTAATATCTAATTTAAATTGTTATTAGATGATTAGAGCATCATGAATTTTCATTGGTGAAATCAATTGCCTTAGGTTCATTCGTGTAAGGTTTTCTCACCACATTTTTTATTTAGTTTATTTTTCTTCTCAATTCATTTTAAAGTTGTTTAGTTGTTAATCAAAGCACATGAACTGTTTTTCAAATAAAAATAGGATCATTATATTTTAGTACCTATACTCAATTCATATGGAAATGATATTGCACTCTTGTTTAAATTAATGAATGACTCATTCGGATCATTTAAACTTCTTAGTGGCTTATCCTCAGTAATACAATGATAAGCAAATTATCAACATCCTCATGAAACATAGCTTGAGATGATATCTTAATAACAAATTCGTCCTTGATTTTGATAAATGATCTAGCTTTTATTTTGCATACTACCCACCAATATGTTTTATCCCATCCTAAACTGGAATAAGGGACATAATAAACTTGACAAGCTTGTATTGCTAATATAAATGGTTTGTATTTATTAAATTTGTGCTTTTGGTTATTTCAACAAGATTGTAATTTTTATGCACTTTCATTCTCATATCAAAACATTCACATTTAAACAAAACTATTCATTTTATTATATGTGCATGATACTCCAATTGTTGTATCTCGATCAATCAACCATAATAGTTAATAGCATTTTCACTATAGTTGGAACTTGTAATACTTACTCTGCTATTGATTGATGCCCTATCTGAACCATATTTTTCACTTCGTAATGGTCCATTGGCGGGATCAGTAATAAATTAATTTGTGATTCCATTTGTAGGATTATTTGCCTAAAATATACAATAAACAACTAATCATATACAATAATTAGTCTTAAAATTTGTTATTTTATTATTAGCTTGCTTATACTTACATATGACTCGAACCAATGTCGAAATTCTCTCTACCTTCTTATCCACTTCATTAGTCAATATGTTGGGAAAAAATTTTTTTCAACATGGAAATGTATAAACTCTATAAAATTTACACAATATAATATTAAGATATCATCATTTTCACATATATAAAATGATTAGTTTAAGTATTATTATAACTTACTCGACATATTCTATTAGTTCATGACAATTGAGAAAAATATATGTTTGAGTCGTGTGATATTCTTTGTCAATCAACATTATACTTTTAGGTCTATTAAATAGTCTACCTGGTTGAGTGAATATTGACAACTTCCTAGGTATATTACTTGTTTCAGTGTTTCCACCATCATCATTTTTAGGTACTCTTTTATGCCTTATACACACCTGCAGTTTGAAATAATAAGAGCAACATGAAGAAGCTTCTTCAACTAAATATGCGTTGCAAACAGAATCTTCAATCCGAGCTTCATTCTTGACATTATTATTTAAATGGTGAAGAAACCTGCAATATACACATGAGATTAGAGTATGTATAAATGGACAAAATAATTTAATTATAATTGAAATTTACATCTAATACAATAAAAAATAATGTACCTCTTAAAAGTATACATCTATCGACAATGCACAGGATCTAGTTACTTCACTTTATATGCCAAACATAGTACTAGATGTTCCATTGAATCAAATAAACATGGAGAAAAAATTCATTCCAATTTACACAATATATTGGAATGTTATTGGGTCATATCTTCCACCATAATTCGAGGTACAATGAGTTCTTTGAAAAACATACTCAACTTTATGAATGGTTTCCATACTTATGAAGGCAATAACTCATGAAAAGTAATAGGGAGTAATCATTGCATAAACGCATGACAATCATGGTTTTTTATTCCAAACAACTTCAATTTTTGCATATCGATGCATCGACCCATATTGGTTGCATACCTGTTTGAAAATCAAATATTCTTTAGCCATTCACATAGAACTTATTTACTTTGCTTATCTAATGTATATTTTGCCTTCGGTATTTTTCAGTTGCATTATCCCGATGTAAGTTTGGATGATGACAGAATAACTTCAAGTCTTCTCTAGATTTGGCATTATTTTTGGATTTGCCTTTTATATTCATCACTATATTAAAAACAATCTCAAATGCATTCTTTTCAATGTCCATAACATCTAAATTGTGCCTTATCAGATTGGTACTCCAATAAGGTAAAGTCCAAAATATACTTCACTTATTCCACCCACATCTTGTTCATTTTGATATTTGTGTATTAATCTCTTTGAACCCAACTTCAATGACTTTCATCAAATGTAATCTATTGATTTCCTCTAGTATCTTCATTACTAACTGTATAGGTCACATCTTTAATTATGTGATTCCTAAGAAATGCAGTTTTATTTCATCTAAATGAATGATCAGTCCATAATAATTTATGGGTACTATCAAACCATGATTGCTTGCCATCATTTAGAAGTGTGAAGGCATCAGTATGTTCTATGCAATATGTACATGTAAGTTTGCCTTATGTACTCCAACCAGATAACATACCATAAGTAGAAAAATCATTTATTGTCCAAAGCAAAGCTGCTCACATCAAAAAATTTTATTTTCTTGAAATATCATGTGTCTCTACTCAAAATTCCAATAGATGTTTCAATTCTGCAATCATAGATTGTAAGAATACTTATAACTTCTATTTTGGATTGTTTGTTCTAGGTGCCAAAATAAATACGAACATGTATTTCTCCTTCATACACATCCAGGATGGCAAATTATAGGGTATGACCATAATTGGACAACATAAATATTATTGCCTAGGTTCATCCAAAGGTTGAAAACCATCAGTGCATAATCCTAGATGCACATTATGAATTTCATATGCAAATTGCAAATTCATACTATTGAAATGCATCCATGCTAAAGAATCTGAATAATGTTCCATCACACCCTTTTCCTATTCATGTTGTGCATGTCATCTCATATACTTGGCAGTTGCTTCAAAAGCATACAACCTTTGCATCGGTGTCTGATAAAGTAATACATCTTTTCATATGAAGCTTCTTTTATAAATGTACTTGATCTTCAATACATGCGCTTATATCTAGGAAAACCGCAAAACTTGCATGTAAATAAATCACCCTCATCACCCTAATATAACATATAATTATTCTTGCAACAATGAATCTTTTTAACTAGAAGACATAAACCTTGCATCAACTTCTTGGTGCTATAAAAATTATCAACCACTGCATGATCCTCAGGTAATGACTCATTATACCATTGTAAAATATTGTTATAACACCTTTCAAATAAAATAGTGGTCAATTTTGACATTCATCAGTCGTGCAACCAAAGATAACTTGGAATATTTTTTACAACCAAGCCATAAATTCTCATTAACTGCATCAAGCATATCATACAACTTTTGAGATGTTGGATTAGGGGTTTCACTTATTCCACTCCAATTAAACTTTAGACCAATAACATCCATTATTATATTATGGAATGTACTAGGTTTTGCTTCATTATGACATACATTATCAACTAGAACGCCAAGTCCATTTTGTAGTTGATGTTCTAGATCCATATACTTCACCATGCAAACACCATTTATGATAGCTAACAATTTTGGATGATATCCAAGATTACTGTATTTTGGTTGAGATAATGGTGATTTTGACACTTTTTATGATTACACCGACATCTAATCTTAGTTTCATCCATAAATTAAAGTTGAGAATCACAAATTAGATGAAATGGTTTAATCTTTTAAAAATTTTGCCTATAATAAACCATGCTTAAGCCTATAATACATCCAAATCCTATATGATCTCATGATAAAGTCTTGAAAATTATGAAATAATAATGCAATTAAACATATATATAACATTTTTCAATTCAACATTTTATTATATTATTTTGTGTTTTTTTTATATCCAATACTATTTCCTTATCTCTCTTTGCCTATAAGGTAAGAACCTAACCTATTTAAAAATTCATTGTCATATAACCATATGTCATAACAATATAATTCACATAACTGTTGAAATTTCAGCAGCATCTCACTAAAGTTCTTTTAGTGCATCGAAATAGAAAAATATTTTTTAACATTTATCATTACGCTCTAAGAGAACGTATAGGAGATAAACAATCAAATTTACCAGTAATATAATGAATTATATTATGTACAACAAATTATATTAGATAATGAAATTTCTAAACTGTCCATTTTGGACAATTTGATATGGTTCTTATCATCAAATGAGTATTGAGTACCTAAGGTTATACCCATATGTTCTTTTATGAAATTTATAGGAAATTCACCCAAAATTAACTATAAATTACATATTTCATTGATATTGGTTGCATTAAAAAATAAAAATAAAAATAAAATTTTTAAAAACTTTAAGGCCAAACATATATAATATTCAAATATTGAACAAGATAACTTTCAAATTTTATCTTTTCAGAATAATATAAATATTGCAATATTTTTATGCAATATTATCCAAATTTGTATGCAAACCATTCAAATTCTTTTGCAATATTATTAATTTTGTGAAATCTTTGAAATTTTATCAGAATTTTTATGGAATTTTATGAAATTTGTAAGACAAATTTTAAAATAAATGAAATTTATTACTTTTTTGGACTTTATTAATATTGCGAAACCTTGAAATTTTTATGGACATTATTAGATTTTTTGGATTGTTATTAAATTTTATGAAAATTGTATTAATATTTTGAAACCTTTGAAATTTATGAAATTTTATGCACATTATTTACTTGTTTAGATATTTATTAAATTATTTTGAATTATATTAACTTTATAGAATTTTATTAATATTTTGACATTTTGAAATTTATGAAATTTTAGTAGGCATTACTAAATTCTTTGGATTTTTTTAATTTTTTTAATAATTTTATTAATTTTTTGGAAAGTTATTAATATTTTGTCCACTTTTGAAATCTTTTGAAATTTTATGAACATTATTAAATTTTTTATTTTTTATTTTTAATATAATTTTACTAATTTTTTTGAAATTTTATTAATGTTTCAAAATCTGTTAAGTCTTATGAAATTTTTATGGACGTTATTAATATTTTTAAAATTTTATTAGTTATTTGAAAATTTTTCAAAATTTTCAGGCAGATTATAACTTTTATGTTACTAATGAGATGTTATTTTAGTTTTATTAGTTATTGCAAACTTTCTAAATTTTGCAATATTTTAATGGGATATTATTAATTTTATGAAAACCTCATTTTAATGATATGAAATTGTATAAATTATTTATGTAACCCGATTTATTGAATTTTATGAAAAACATGGAAATTTAATGAAATTTTTATAAAACACTATTATGGAATACCATTTCATTTTTATAAAATTTTCTTAAATAGACATGTCATACATTCAAAAATTTCATAATATATATGATACAATAATTTTATATATATCTATGTCAAAAAAAAAACTTATACTATATTATACAATTTTCATAGTATATTATACAAATATTGTATAATTATATAATAATTTATTAATATTCATTTATAAGTCATTTTAAAATTTTCTCAATTGTTAAATTAAATACCTACCTATTGTGATGTATGTTATAATAGAGAACCCAAAAAATATAACAACCTAATTACAAAATGAATCATAAATATTACAAATTCATTAAAAATTATAAATATTACAACTTCAATATAAATTTTTAAAAAATACACCAAATTTTATTAAAAATTATACATATTACAACTTCATTATAAATTCAAAAAAAAAAGCATCAAAATTCATTAAAATTTATAAATATTAAAACTTCATTACAATTTCAATAGACATGTTACAACTTAATTAAAAATTTAAAAAATACCTCAAAATTAATTAAATAGTATAAATATTACAATTTCATTACAAATTCAGTAAAATTCACAATATCATAACTAAAAAATTATAAAAAAAATATATAATTTACAATCTATTAAAATTTAAAAAATGAAAGAATATTTACACTAAATTGTAAAAAAAAAATAATCTACAATCTATCAAAAAAAATGTATTCCTAAATGTCATTAAAATAATTCAATAAAATTATTCCCTAAGTACCATTAAATTATTCACTAAAATTCAATAAAATTCCATAGTTCTAACAAATTCAACAAAATTCATTTAAATTTCATAACTCACACAAACTCAATAAAATTCATAAAATAATTCACTACAATTAATTAAAATTCCATAATATCACTAAAATTCAAAAAATTCATTAAACCCTAAACTAGAACTTAGTGAATTCACTAAAATTCACTAAATTTCCATAATTCACATAAATTTACTAAAAAATATTAACTAAAATTAACTATACTTCACAAATTCAGTAAAGTTTCAAAATTCACACAAATTCACTAAAATATATTCACCTAAATGAACTAAATATCCATAACTAAACAAATTCCCTAAAATTTTATAATTCAAACAAATTCACAACATAATAATTCAATACAAATTCCATAATTTTCATAATTCACATTCAACCCAAATTCAATAATTGAAAAATTCACATCAATATATTTTACCATAATATAACACAATTTATATAATATAATACAAATTTTATATAATATATTCTTATAACTAAATCAACAAAAATCACATTCAACATACCTACTTGGTAACAACAGTAGCAACGACGACAACAACATACACACATAAAGAGAGAGAGAGAGAGAGAGAGAGAGAGAGGCAATGACACCAGTTTCGATGGTGGTGGCTTTACAACAGAAGGCAGTAGCGACAATAGAGGGTGATGGTGTAATGGAG
The DNA here is from genome assembly GCA_949677035.1 of Omphalea diandra. NCBI lineage: Eukaryota > Viridiplantae > Streptophyta > Magnoliopsida > Malpighiales > Euphorbiaceae > Omphalea > Omphalea diandra. The sequence continues at coordinate 10,154 of CATIWR010249504.1, forward strand.
AAAAAGAGAGAGAGGGAGATCATGTGAGAAAGAAAGAAGAAAAGAAAGTTCAACGTCCAGATTTATAAAATGTTTATCAACATATTACCGATAGAAAGTGTCACATCAGATTAATAATTTGTAACAATCCGTCTCTAAATTTATTATATTTTTTTGTCAAAAACTACCAATAGATCATCGATGGACATATTAGCATGTGAATTCTCACGTGACTTTTTGCCAGCCCCATCAGTGATTTTGTTGGTAATTTTTTGTGGTAATTTTTTATGAAAAAATTTATCGACAAACCCTATCCATCAGTAATTACCTATAATATTTTGTTGATATTCCATTCTAGTATTTATTTATACAATTCTCTTATAGTCTATTTTTAATCTGTTGGAATTTGTCGACGAATACAAATATGACAATAAATTTCATCGATATTTTTGGCTTTTCTTATAGTGTGTCACACTCATTGATTTTAAACCTATTTTTCGCCATAGCACTATCTAATTTTTCATGCCATTGCTTTAGTGCTCACTATAAAAATTTATTTGTTTTAGTGACAAAATTTTTTATTTCTAAGGAGGCAGTTCATTATTAAGGCAGATTAGTAACAGACTAGCGACAAAATTGAGTCTGTCACTAGATTGGGTTCGCTAAGGCTTAGTGACAAAAATTTAGTCTATAGCTAAGGTTAGCGAGGAAATAGTGATAAAAATTTTTCCTCGCTAAAATTTTTTTATTGTTATTCTCTCGCTAGACTTAAAGATGAAATAGCGACAAAATTTTCTCTCACTAATAATAGCTATGGAATAGCGATTAAAATTTTCATTGATAGTCCCTCACTAACGTTAGCAAGGGAATAACGACGAAAAAATTTTTGTCGCTATTCCCTCGTTAACCTTAGCTATAAAAATTTGTGTTGCTATTCCTTCACTAAATGTGGTAGGTTTTCCAAGACTTCTCCATCACAATTCCATCAGCGTTCGATAGGTATTCCATCGCTAGAATTTTATTTAATATTTTTTACATTAAAAATGTATATTATTAATTTTTATTTGTATTTATATTTGAAATTGTAGTAAAAATTAATATTGAAAGGAACACAATATATATATAAAAAACCATTCATTTATTAAAAATTAAAATAAATTGCACTATATTCATAACAACATTGTACATATAAGATACATAAATATATGGAAAAAAAAACTAATCATATTTGTCCTGATCAACTAGCTCCACAAAATAATCATCCTTCATATGCAAAGGTGGTGCTGGTGAAATCTAAAAAATGCATGTTAGCTAACATAAAAGTTAGCATTTCCTACATGTTCTACTACAAGGTTGTGAACTACTGATCAAACTCATGCTGAAACTGAATCTGAAGCTCATCTTGAAGCTCACCTCAAACCTCATCGCGGACTTCCATCCTAATGTGCGACACCAATTCTAGATCTGGAGTCATATGTGATGTGGCTGAGTAAGAACTAACGCAAGAAGGGGATGACTATAGGTCATCCTAGAGTCAAGTCCATACACTCTACTCTTCTTGTATCATCCAATAATATCCATGTGCACTTCATCAGTATTGATGGCTTGAGTTTCCATATAACCCTTTGGTATATGCGAAGTAGCATCAGCAATACAATTCTCCATCCCAACCTAATAAATATGAATAATGATTATGAATAATAATTGAAGTTATAATAATAATAATAATAATGAAAAATAGTGCATTGATTTTTATTTAATTCACATTGATGTCCATTGATTTTTTTTTATCAACAAATTGATTGTCACACTTCTTAATATGTGCCTACTTGAAAACCTCATAATTTATGGATGAACATTTTAGTTTTTTCTTCTGAAACAAAATTTATTACTTTAGTTGAAAATTTTCACAATGAAATAAAAAAAGATAAGTAAATAAACTAACCAAATCCATGGAGTGCTCAAGGATTGATTTGGAACCGATTGTATGGTGACATAGACCAGTACTAACACCAGTAGCCTTGTATCTCGATCCATAGAAGCTTGGGCAAAACACACTTGAAATTTCAATATATCTCATTTTTCCTTCCACAAATTTCAAATATCTTCAGAGATACATTCTGGCCTATTATCACTTCTCCAGTAGGATAAAGTATTTGAATACCGTATAACAGCTATATGCTCCCATACAATCTTGACCAAGGTATCTATAATGACATCCTAAGAAAAATATTTTTGCAATATAAAAAAATATGAGCACATGAATTAAAATTGTATTAAGAAAAAAAAATGAAATTGTACCTTGAACTTCTCCTAGTAGAAATCCTTGGTATCCGCTAATATATATATATATATATATATATATATATATATATATATATATATGTATGTATGTATATGTGTGTGTGTGTGTGTATACACACACACACACACACACACACATATATATATATATATATATATATATATATATATATATATATATATATATATATGTATATAGATGTGTGTATGTATGATATATATA
>CATIWR010249618.1:0-24001 GCA_949677035.1 Omphalea diandra
TTTTTTGTTATAAATAAAACCTTAATTTTTTTAGTTTAATCATCTCAAAATTGTCTACTCATCTCTTAGGCAATTTTTAATATTTCTCTCTCTTTGTAATATTTCACTTTGTAGTCTTTTTCTTAGTGAAATATAATTTTGGTAGTATCCGAGGACGTATGCATAATTGACCGAACCTTGTTAAATTCTGGTGTTCTTATTTTGTCTTTATTTTTTAATAACTATTTTGTAGGGTATAGTTGTAGTAATATATGGTGCTGTTAAATTATTATTAGGGTGATTCTGTCTAAGGAGATTGAGTTTTAAGTGGGATCGCTTGTGATCCCTCCAATTTTTCCTGGAAATCAACTATAGTGTGATTTTACAGTACAATCTTTCACTCTCTATTCACCTATAAATTTATTAGGTGAATTTGGTGGGTGAAATATTACTCTTATTCCACAGCAATAATAACATCATGACCAAATGTTAGAGAAAAAGGACTTACCCAGTTGAGCTCCGCTTGTTTTTATTTTTTTACTCATTTTTATATATTTTTAATATATGTATTTCATGTTTATAGTAGGATAGTATATGCTCCCTTTTCTTATATTTTCTTCATGTTTCTAGCATCTTTTTGTTGCATGTGTCTTAACTTTAGTTGCTTGCACCTTTTGGACACATGTATTCAAAATGTTTTTTTTTTCAATGTACTTCATCTTTATGTCATTTGTTGTCTTATAAATGTATCTGTTTCGATCTAAATGCAATGATATGCTATTTGTTTATCTTCCTTCTCTCTTTCTTTTTCTGTCTCTTTTAATCTCTTTATCCTTTTAGACATTTCCAAAGAGGGAGTATTTGGAATTGTTTTATAATGTGAACCAGCCTTATGGGTTTACGACATGAAGTAATCTTATGTCCATACAATGTTCAATTTAGTAGAACAATGAAATGAGTTAATAAGATATGTCAAATTTTATTATATAACAGTAAGAATTAGGAATTTCTTTTCTTAAAAAGAGCAAGAACAACAACAGACAAAAAAAAAAAAAAGATAAAACATATAGCTTTGAGTAGGAGAAAGTAATTTAGAATAAAAGAAAAAAAATTGAAAGTATGAAGTAAAAAATAATCATAGTAAAACTAAAAGAAAATAAATGAAAGTATGTTGTAATGAACAGTCTCATCATAATCAACAAAGAATCAGTGAAAGTAATTTTTTAAATAAAATAAACTAGAGAGGAGTGAGTGAGCACGTTATCCTGTAAAAAGGTTTGATTTTTATATAGGATAATTTCTTAAAAAATGATGGATATATTTTTATAATATATATTCATTTTAAAAAATTCTCAATAAATTGAAGAAAAAGGCTCTTTGTTTCACGGTAAATATTTTTTGTAATTTTTTTTATTTAGTGCATCTAGGAAAATTGGTTAATGAAAAATGTTTTCTTGATAAAAGGAAAATTAAGTTATTTTTCTGAAAAATTACTTTTTATTTTAAAAAAGAGAAGTTATTTTTTGGAATTTGACTAACTCATTCAAAGGAAAAATAAATTATATAAATATATGTATTTATTATCATTAGTCATTCTTGATTACTGACATCATTATCGGTTATCGTCTACTGGCGGTGGTCATCGATGATAAGTGAGGCCTATAAAAAAATTTTATTTTTAATATATTTTTATATAAATAATAAATAGTATAAATATAAAATATTTATGATCTAAATTTTATTAATAATCTTATATATCAAAATAAAATTAATATTTTTTAATGTGTTTCAAATACCAAAAAATATATTACTCAAAAAATATTTTTTCAGAAAATATTTTTCTCAGACAAATTATTTTTCATAAAATAAATGGAACCTAAGGATAGATTGTGGTTACATTATGATAAATGCTAATTTTTGTAAAGTGAAAATATGAATGTTAATGCCATAAATTGCAATTTTTAAAGTAAAAAAATAGTATATTTTCATTTTTAAATTTATTAAATTTATTCAGTACTATTAAATAATATAAGCTATTGCACATTTATATGTTACATTATAATTAAATATTAAATGATATACATTGAATGCTATAAATAGAATATAGTAAATATTTAACATATGCATAATTTTTTTTAAACAAAAATTTCATATTCTCTGAAAAGAGTGCCATATAGTAAGTTCTCCAAGAAACTCTGTAAGAATATAATTTTATCATAATACTAATCATAATAATTAAGTATTAAATGATAGATATTATTTTATATCTATTATCAATATATAATAATTAAATATTAATTGAAATATATTAAATATTATAAATTAGCATATAGTAAATAATTGATATAAATATACTTTTTAAATAAAATTTATGTTTTCTTAAAAGAATATTACATGACAAATCTTTCAAAAAAACTCTTAGCAGAGCTCTGCTTATAATTAATTAGACTTATTTAGCTCAGATTTCAAATTTCGGTATCCATGTGTGAATGTCAAAGAACTCTAGCAGATTTTATCATTTTCTATGTGGGTAATATATGAATTTCAAATTGATTAAATTGCGATTCGATATTTCTGAATTATATGAGTGAAAAGAATAAAAGAATTTTTTTTTTAAAAAAAAGCATAAGATTTTCTTTCCCTATACATTTAGATATGATTGGCTAATCTATATGTCTTCATTAGTTGGGTGATTTTCATCATCCTTTTCTTCAAGACGCAGACTTGAATCACAGTGAGCATATAGTGAGGACATGTGAACTTCTTGTCAAGTATTTAGTCTCCTTCATTGCTTCAGCTATGCATTACACAAATTATTATGACTAAACTAATCTAAGTGACTTTGATGTTCAGTATTCTTATGAGTAAACTAATCTAAGTGACTTTGATGTTCAGTTTGTATTAATCAAAACGTCAAAACTAATCCAATCACTCTCTTAAATCCTTCAAAATTAAAGAGTAGAGATGTCTAATTAAATTTTTCTACTCGAATTGAAATCTTTCGTGCATCCTTATGATGAAATTTTTGATTTATACACTAATGTAGTCAATAGAGAATTTGATGAATGTTATTAAAAGACGGAATCACACTAGAATTAAAATCTAAGATTTAAGAGTGATCAGTCATGAACTGCTAAAAGTACGGCCTAATTTGAAAGCGAAAGGCTAAGAAATGAAAGGCTGATAGAAAGACTGGAGCTGGTAAAAAGCTGAGAGTAACCAACATCACACATTCATCAGATCCTCCCTAGGATATGAGATAAAAGACTATGCACGTACTTACACGTGGCATACGATTGTGGTGACTAACAACAATAAGGCTACCGTGGCACCATTCAAATATTTTTCCACCTTCATGTGGTCGTTATGCGCTAATGTCATCCCCTAATCAATCCAACGGTCCATTTTTCTTTAACACCAACTTCAGAAGCTCGTGACCGTAAGATTAGATATATAATACTTGTAGCATTATATATACAACGAGATCATTATATTTGAACTCCATCAAAGTAAGGAAGTCAAGACTCGAGAAGTCAAAGAAATGGCTTCTTCTGTGATTTCCTCGGCAGCAAGCACCGTGCCCACCGTCAACCGGACCCAAGCCAGCGTGGTAGCACCATTCACTGGTCTCAAGTCCAGCTCAGTTTTCCCCGTTACAAGAAAGACCAACAATGACATTGCTTCCATTGCCAGCAATGGTGGAAGAGTGCAATGCATGCAGGTCTATACTTACTCATATCTAATTTTCCAAATTCCAATTCTTGTTAAGTTCGTAGACAATAATGGTAAATCATTACTTGGGTAGCTCTTAATTTCTTGCAATTTAGTGTAGCTAACTAGTTTTTTTTTTTTTTTTTTAAATGTAGCTAACTAGTGTTGGTGATGGTTGTTAACATTACTATTACTATACTACTACCACTATTGCAGGTGTGGCCTCCACTGGGAAAGAAGAAGTTTGAGACTCTTTCATACCTTCCAGATCTAACTTCTGAGCAATTGCTCAAGCAAGTGGACTACCTTCTTCGCAAGGGATGGATTCCTTGCTTGGAGTTCGAGGCTAAGGTAAATATCAAACTATGTTTGGCAATAAAGTTGAAGAAAATATTTATCTGAAAAGTAATATTTTAATTATTTCATTGAAAAGAATTTCCGTTTTGGTTTGATATTTTAAGGTATGTTTGACATTACTATTATTTTTTGTTTTCAATTTTGATTGTTGAATTTTACTCTTTTTTACATTAAGGATAAATATATTTTCACAATATAATTATATGTATAATTATTATTTTCAGTATTTGATAAAATTATTTAAAATAATTATAAAATTATTATATAGAATTGATAGATTATAAATATAATTTAAAATTTAACATAATGGTAAATAATGTATACTGCAGAATTCACTTCATTATTTGGAAACTATATGGTTGAGATTAAAAGTCAGTTGACTATGTTATGGATGTATGTGCAGTCAGGGTGGGTCTACCGTGAGAACCACAGGTCACCAGGGTACTATGACGGTCGTTACTGGACAATGTGGAAGCTTCCCATGTTTGGATGCAATGATGCAGCTCAGGTGTCGCAGGAGCTTGACTCGGCAATAAAGGAGTACCCAAATGCATATGTCCGAATCATCGGATTTGACAACTACCGTCAAGTGCAGTGCATTAGTTTCATCGCCTACAAGCCACCGCGCTTCCAAACTGAAGTTTAAATATATGCCCTATTTCGTGGGGTTTGATTTGTAATAGATAAATATTTTTTGAACCCCTCTTTCTTTCTTTCTTTTTTTCTGTTTTTTTGAAATATTTCCATTTGGTTATTGTTTCTGCAATTCGGATGTTGGATGAACTTGTTGAGAATTGTTGAATAAAGTGTAGTTTGTTCTCCATTCTAAGATGGGTTCATGAAACCCTTTCTTGATTATATATATATATAGCAAAGTTCAATTTCTTTTCATTCGTAATGAAATTACAGCAAACTATATAGCTTTTGCCAGTGATCACAATGATTTTAGGCCAGTTATTAGGTTTTGCTAATGGCTCAAAAACTCGAATGCTACTATAGATGTAATGTTAATTTTCCTTTCAAAAAAGACATAGTTTGTGGATGAAACATAATTTGTAGATAGAATTATTAACTGGCGTGATAATTTTTCCATTAAAAAAATCATTATATGTTATGAAAGAATAAATATGATTTGAATTGAATAGAAATTAAGCCAACAAATGAATTTAGTTTAATAAACTTGGATCACTTGCTAAAATGTTAGAATTAATAAATTAGTTACTCAAGTCTAAATTATTATATACTCATTTGTTTTAGTGTATTTTTTTTTTCAATGTGAAATTAATAATTTGATATTTTTTTTTATCTTACTAGTTTGCCGAAGCTAGCAATAATTAATAATCCTTGATTGTTTAAATTATTAAGATGGAGATCGTAATTGATTTTCCAGTCCTAAGTTGATATTTTCCCAACATCTTCTGAGAAAGGATTGTCATTTGTCCATACCGTCCATATACCTGCGCCAGCCATTGATAGGTACATTTGCGGACGCGACAGAACTTAGATAAAGGTAGAGATGGCCATGGCATGGCTTTTCCTTTCGTTCCGTAGATATATGATATATATCATGTCACCATTTTCGGACATAAAGCCGACAGCTGACGAGCCATCCATATCATAAGTTATGGCAATAGACATTTTCTTATTTTCTCTCGTTTTTTTTTTTCAAAAACATATTTTTCTTAATTTCTTTGATCAATATCAAGGTCTTCATGTGAATTTCATTTCTTAAACTATGGCAGCAAAAAAAAAAAAATGATTAAAGAAATTTAATTATTTAAACAATTCCTCAATTGATGATTTTTATAGCCCATGTAAGTAGTAATCCATGGTTGAATTTTATTTTATATGAAAATTTGGGGTTTTAGATATTTTTTGTAACTTGTTAATTTCATGTTTTATAACTTGTTATTTGAATATGTTCAAGAAATTGAATTCAACTTGAAAATTTGGAGTTTCATAACTTGTTATTGAATATGTTTAAGAAATTCAATTCGACTTGAAATTAAAAAAAAAAAACTTGAAATGATTTCATTTGACATTCATTTGATCTACAAATCTGTTTAAATTGATTCAATTTTAACTGAGTCTAAATTAATTCAAATTTAGTTCAATTTAAAATTTAAAAATATTTTTAAATAATTTAAAATCAAATTAATATTTTGTATTTAAAAAATCAAAATTATAAGTGATCTAACTCATTGGAATCACAATCTACAAATAATCTGAAAAAATTTTATACACTAACTTGATTACTCAATTTGACTCATCCGTAATTCTAAATAATCAAACTCTACATAGCAAATTTGTCATTCACTAACAAATGAAAATAGAATATGATTTCAGTTCTACTTTCTTGTTTGGTTGCTTAATTGAGTTCAAAATTTTAAGAATGAGGTTCTAAAAATTTAAAATGATATATTATTCTTCTTATATATGGATATACCAAATAAAAATATTAAAATTTTAAAATATCCATTTTAAAATAAGATTTTATTTCTCATTTCTTAATCTAACCATGTAATGCATTGATCTCTCAATAGAGAAAACAGGAACTAATGCATTTTATTTTTTGAAGGCAGAAAAGGCCCTATTTTAGTTCTCAAAAAACTTTGAATTATCAACAAAGAAAAAAAACAAATATAACAATGCAACGACAACGTGTAAATGGCCATGAAAGATTGTAGGGCAGCTTATAAAACAGCGTGGGCGATGTCGACAGCATAACAATATGAGGCAATAGCCAATGATAGAGATAATGATGTCGATTCAATTTGTTCGTTGTTGGCTTCTTCTCATTTAGGCCCAGTTTTTATTCACAGAAAAATACTTCAACAAACAAATTTTTAGATCTCTATGTGCAAAATATAATATTATCAGTATTTTTTTTTGTATTTTTCCACTTTATTTTTGTAATGATGTGCTACTCAAACAACGGAAATGATAGGTATATTGAAGTATGATAGAAAATAAATTTTACTAATGAATTAATAGAAAATAAATAAATAAATATAAAAATCAACGAATATATATATATAAGTAAATAATCATATATTAATACACTATGTCCAAACACTCACATTAAAAAAAAAACCATTATCGTAAAGATAGTAAAAAAATATTTATCAAACAAAGTGGTTATACAAAATAATAATAATTAACAACAACAACAACAATAATGTTCATTATTATTATTATTAGCAGAAGCAAGATGAATAGTTGAAATTATTTAGTCAGTACATTATCATTATGCTTGTCCTGATATTTTGGCTGGTGCATCGGCTATGTATTCAAAGGATTGGAACCACAAATACTATACTGAACCAGCGGAAGGGCCAACCCACCTTCTCGGGAAATCCTTCTCGGCCTCCAAACTTAAACAATCAAAGAGCCAACTTCATATTTGCACACAAGTACAATATTTTCTTTGAATAAAATTTTAAGTTGGAATTTAAAATCCAAAATGTAAAAAACCTATTGTATCCATTAGTTAAAAAAGGTTTTTTTTTTTTTTCAAATTTTTATCCAAAAAAATTATTTATAAGTAAATGTTACTAGTTATAATTTTTTACTTGATTCAAACTCAAAAAAGCGTTTCGAATATGATAAAATTTAAAAAAAATTAAAAACTCAAAAACTTCTAGATTAAATCCAACTTTAATTTGATTGCTGAAGTATAGCTCAATCAAACTTAAAAATAATTAAAATTTAATTTCATTTAAAGTATTGAAAAATTTTTAAAATCAAAAGTGACTCAATTCAAAATTTGAAAATAATCCAAAATTATTTATGTTTCTCAGCTTGATAATTTAATTAAATCAGATAAATAATAATAATAATAATAATAATAATAATAATAATAATAATAATAATAATAATAATAATAATAAAGTGACTTGATAATCATAATAAAATTAAAATCATAATTTGATGACCAATAAAATAAATGATTTGAAATTGTAAAGCTCTTGCAGAAATCATAAGCGTCCTTTTAAAATTTGGAGCACTTTTGATATTATTATTGTAAAAAAAAAATCTAATTCTATTTGTTAAATTATCATATTTATAGATTTTTTTTAGAAAAATATTTGTAGATTTATGAAATAATTTTACCTCCTCATAAAAATATTTTAATTATATTCGACAAAATTCAATAACTTTTGACAGAATCTTTAAATATTAAAATTAATTTTTATTCATAAATTTCACATTAAAAAATATATAACCAATTAGAAATGAAAATAGCTTTTAGTTTTTAGTCTAAAATCAACATTCAGCATTTACAATGCCAAACTAACCCTTAGTCTAATAATATATAATCTCTATATATAAGAAACGTATGATTTCTCAAAAGGACTAAATCTCAAAACGATACCAAACCTCTCATCATATCCATGTCATTGTTATTCTTGTCATTAATTCTTAATACAATTTTTAACAAAATGCTCATATGAACTTAATTTCATAGAGAATTTGTGAACTCTTTTGTATACAATTATGTCGTTTTATACATTGAATAATTTCTGTTAAGAATAAAAAATTTCACATTAAAAATACATATAAAATATAAAAGGCGTATAATGATTTGTGTTTAATTATTTAATTGATTAGTTTGACTCAAATTCAATTGAACATCTATCCTTTCAATTCAATTTCTAATATTTTCAACCATAAACATAATTCAAAATATCATCACCCTTCCACTCCATCATCCTCTCCATTAACAAAACCAAGACCACTCATCAACTCCCAGTATGGACGACAATCTCTCCCCGTCGCTGTCCCACACACATCCATTGCCCCTCATCATAACTCCAACACAACGGCCACTTCTACCACCACACTGGCCCTCCTCCTTCCCACTTCTCCATAATAACCGTCCCACTTATCATGGCAGCTGCAGTGGCTGCAACAACCACTTCACTGCCAGTTTCTTGCTTAGAAACAGCTTCAATGCCAATCTTAGACTCGAGGGTCCTGGCTTCAGCCTCCATTTTCGACACTTTCTCTGCCATGTAATTTTTTTTCTTCTCTGCTTCCCTTTCTTCTTCTTCCTTCATATACTAAGCTTACTTTCGCTCTCTTCATTCTGGTAGAGAGCGAGAGCTACTGGTATTGAATTGTGAGTGTAAGAGTGTCCATAAATAGTGCTCTTTAGTTTTTGAAATAAAGAAAGATTTTCTCGAGAAAGCGGTGATAAATGAAATTAAGACTAAAGAGAGATCGAATGTCAGGAGGCAAAAGAGTTGGTGAAATTCTGTGTGCGTTTCTTGCTTTCTAGATACAAGGCCATGAATGTGGAGATGTATGGACCCCTTAGGACATGGATTTGATATTTGGAACAGGTTTAGCTTTAGCAAGAAAACCAGTTCATTATAGGCGGATAATGGAAAATTATATTGCTGCATTTTTAGGAATACCCCTAACCAACCTTATAAATCCCAAAAAAAAAAAAAAAAAAAATGCTTCTAGTGTTTGGGCAACAAGGATTTTTTACTTATCAGTCAATTTGAAATAAATTCATACAAAAAGAAATGCATTAACGTGAATTTAAAGAAGTTTTTCTTCAAAGATAAAGATTTATTTTTTAGGCACACTTAAAGTTTCCTTTGGCTTTAAAGTTTCTTTTTTAATTCATTCAGAAATTTAAACTTTAGCATTATATTATGGGGAAAAAAGGCACCCTACGATACAGTTTTAATGAACTTTTATGAGAGTCCAAGCTAGTGATGGTGCTCCCTTTAAGAGATATTGATGTCTGAAATCCTGCATAGATTCTGTTTGATGACAAAATCTGGATTACTGTACACAAGCAATCCAGATATGAACGTAGGCAGTTGAAAAGAATTATGATTTCAGATACGTATGCGTATAAATTTGCAGTAACCTAATATTGTTTGCATGAATATTTCACCGTCATCTTGGTGTTCATATATAATCATCCATTGATTACTTAATTAAATTTTCTTATTCAAAAAAATTGAATGGCTGGTAGCTTATTTATTCATTATAGTTTCTTATTCTATCAATTTTAAGTCAATACATCTTAAGTACATTGGATAAATATATACATTCACATACACGTAAGACTTTTGCTAAAAAAACCGTATAAAGATTTTTAATTGATTAATATAAAATTTTTCAAGTTATTTAATCATCCATTAAACAACCTTTCCACATTATTTATATAGACTATAAATTTTTGTAAGAGTTACTACTAGAGACACAGCTTAGCATCACCAATGTATACTATCAATCCAAAGCATAATCCATTAAACCCACACCTTAAAGCAACCCATTTTCCAGCCAATCCAACCCTCTTTTCACATGGCATGTGTACAAAATATGTAGCAATTCACTCTCAAGCCATAGCCAAAAATATAGAACAATCTATATTCTTTTGACGCCGGTTATGACCATTTGACAGCACCTTTGCAAACTCAATATAGTCATGGAAAAAACAAAAACTCAATCAGAGCAATGGATCATTACTTTGAATATTTCTCTTTGACACGTTGAAAATAATTTCGAGCGACCAAAATAGAAGTGTATCTAGAGTAAGATTTTAAAATATATTTGGTATGATGTAAAAAAAAATATAATATAGTATAATTAAATAGAGTTTTAGTTCAACAGTTCGTTGAGTTTATATTTTATTACATGTCATTATATTTGATTCCATCATATCAAATGCAACCTTAATGTCATTTTCACTCATTAGAAAAATAAATAAAAAAATAAAGATTCATGCCATAAAATTTAAAAAACACCACGACGTTTAAATTGTTGATAAAGCTAAGCAGTGTATCAAATATTTTTCTTTTTATAACTTAAGGGTTTAATCCAAATTATTAAAAGAGTTTTATTAGTTTTTTACTTATTGGAATTCAATTCTCAAGATTATTATTTTCTTAAAAAAAAATTCTGAATGTATTAAATAATGCAAGAGGCACTTTCGTGATCATCCAAACAAAAATCTAATTGACAAAAAATTAGCCTGAAAACACCTAATTACTTAGATAATCATCATTAAACAAACATAATAATAATACTTTAAAGGGTTAATTATGATTAGCCCTTGCGTTTTTTGCTATTATGCTAAATAGTCTTTAATTTTATATATTATATTAAGAACATATCTATGATTTGCTCCTGTTAAATTAAGTCATCTTTTTGTTAAAATTTTCATTAAATTAACATAAAAAGTCTTAATTAGTCTTAGATTTTAGTTTAATTTTCATTTTATGCGCCTTTTATACCACCACCACCAAAATTATCATCACCACCTTAAACAAAAGATAATTAACACAAAAATCCATATAACCAAGCAATAATCATCATATAATATTAATAGAAAAAACTAAACTATATTAAAATTCAACAAACAAAATGTAGCTAGATTTTGTTTATAGTGCTGGAAGTGCAACTCAACAATAAAAAACCATAAATCAGATTTTTTGCCCAGAACTTCTTTGTCAACCTCAATGCTACTAACCCATTCACTCACTGCATGGACATCCATTCTCGATTCACGTACTACACTACCCAATCATTCATTTGCTGCTTCACTGCCTATCATACCCATCACCAGGATAACCTTCACTATGATGTTGACAACAGCAAGAAAAATCATTTGTGTGGTTAAAATCTCCAGATTAGGGACAAGTAAAAAGGAAAGGCAAGAATCGCAGATAGTCCTCTTTGGATTCCTTTAAATTAACGGCCCGTGATCTTTTTTCCAGTAACCTCTGCTTTCTCTTCCCCCGCGATGTGCGTGTGGAACCGTACGTGGGTATGGTTGGTTGTGAGGAAATAAGTAAAGGATAGGTGGAGGTTTGGTCAGTTAAAGGAAATTATGGTGAAGTTACTGTATGGCTTGGTTGACAAATCGACTACCATCGCCATAAACTTCAGCAGAATATGATATTCACGTACAAAAAATTTTTAAATAAAAAATTAAATATTAAATTTTCAGTTCTTCCAAAAATAAACAACACGTAAAAATAAGTTGTTTTATATTATTTTCTTTTATTTAAGATTAAATAGAAAATATGAAAAGATCCAAGAACAACTCTATTATTTTTAATATAATAGCTTTATAGGTCGGTTTCGAATCTCTATTTAGTGTTGTTTTCTTTACTTTGTAATTTGTTTTCTTTTTGTTTAAATTAAATAATCTTTTATTTTTTTAACTTTTATATTTAGATATTATTTTGTATTTTTATATACTAAATCTTTATTTTATCTCTTCTATATATAATAAAATATAGTGTCTTTTTGTTTTAAATTTTTATCACATCATAATATTTTTAAAAAAGTATTTCATACTGTTTTCCTTTAAATTTTTTAAATAGCAATATTAATGATATAAATTTTTGAAATAAATAGTAAAACTTATAACAAAAAAAATTTATGATTATATTTTCATATTTTTAATTTCAATTTTAATATGATTTTATTTTAAAAAATTAGTAATAGAGATAATAATAAAATTAACTAATGCAATGACACTGAATGTATGTTTTATAATTTTCTAAATAAAAAATTGTAATTTAATAAATGAGCATAATTTTTAAATAAAATACTATTTTTCATAGTAAATATTTTCTAAAAAAGTAAAAAATTATTTTCTATAAATAAACAGTCTAGTTCTAACCAAAAACCCAGTCGTACCAACAGTCTGGTTTCATACAAGTTAGATTTGGTTCCATTCTTATTGTGAAAATCTCCACGGTCATTTTGATTTAGTGGTATAAAAATCGTATACACTAAGCAGATCGATTATATGTAAATAAATAATAAAAATGCAATCTACAATTTTATATTTTTTAGAAAAATTTTATAATTTCATATTACTATTAACACTCAAAATACAATTTATATTAGAAGGAATAATTAATAGATATAGTTTATATTCAAGTGTTCATTAAAAATAAAATAAACGTTAATAACAGATCAACTTAACAAAATTCTTTGTTTCTTTCAAATTGAAATTGGTTCGATTATATAGTAAACTAATTTTATATTTTTCTAATTTGGGTTAATTCAGAGGATGGAGTTGAAACCATCCCTGTCCAGTTCCCTAATTAGGTGGAAGATACATTTACCGCTGGATGCAGTAATAGTTGCTGAATTATGAATTGAAGAGTGATGATTTCATCAGTGTTGTTTCCGTCCACCCTAAGCCCTAAATTTCTGAATCCAAACTTCCATTGCCGCCTTGTTGACTCATTAAAACAATATATTTCTCGCAAGGGAAGTGCTTTTACATCAAAATGGCTGCACATCAATGATTCTGTTGACCCTCAATCAACCTAATTTTAAGAAGCTACTTTGGCCTTTCAACAGTTCAAGGGATTAGATTAATAAAGTACCTCATTTCCCTTGCATATGTTAAACAATCGGCTAATAAAGCGTACAGCAGGATAGCTATGAAAATGAGAGTTTTAGGTTTTATCTCCCCTGATTGGTCTGAAGAAAAGCAAAACAGGAATGAATACATTGGAAAAGATCAGACAAAGGACCAAGTCGTTGACAATTACCGAATTACATTTACAAAGTAAAATGATCAAAATTCAATCACCAATAGGCACTATACAGAATTTTTTTCCATGGTGATCACCAAATGAAATCAAAAGACCCTCCAAAATACTGACCATCTTATCTTACAGTACAAAAGAGCTAAGCTCTCAAAACACATTCAAACCTCTCAACAGAAGGTTTGCCCTTAACACTTCCTTCTTCAATCAAACTAATTACAGAGATATTAGCAATGATCACCAGTAAAAACATATTATCTATACACTATTTATAGCAATTCTGACTCTACAAAAAGATTCAAAATTCCGTCCCCCAGTTAAGTCTGATGTATTTGTGACTGCGGTGGCAATTTAGCTTCTTCTATGTACACTTAAATCTTATAAATTCTAAGCCACAGCAGGGATGCTGGAATGTTGGCGATCCCTGCTGAGACAATCAAATCCTTCTACTCTAACTGCAGCTGGTTTAAGCCCAAACTTCATTCTCACGCACCCTCCTTTCCGTGATGATGTTGGAGATGACAAACCCGACGGTGATGGAATTGACAGTATTGACATTGGGGTGACTTTTTCATCTCCAAATCGGGCATCTTGGATTAAAGGGTTAGCAGCCCTAGTCGGAGGAGACCCACAAAAATATGGGGGTGATGAGGCTACCTGGATTGCAGGTTGTCCTACCTCATGACCATCCTGTTTACAGAAAGATCCAATCAATAAAAATCTCAATTTGGGTCTAAGCACAAACTTTGACAGATATAGACATAACCCCATCTTCAAGTAACTATTAAATATCCATTAAATAAGATGAAAGCAATACAACTTATAACCACAAGATGTTCAACAAGGAAATAGTTTAGCTACAACACAAATAATAACTACAAAAAATCATAGAAAGAACAACTTCATTTTTAACACAACATTCCAAAAATAACATCCATCAAAACTAAGTCATGGTATGTGGTTCATGCAATGATCACAACCCTCCTAAAGCACAAGAACTGAAGAGAGAAAGAAAAGCAAAGAGCACGATAATAAGAAGAAGAAATTACCTTCATGAGGATAATGTCCAAAAGCTCTGCCCCTGCCTTTGAATCGCACATCTCAGCTTGATGGCTGTCATCACACAAACATTAGAATCCTCAACATTTTGCAAGATTTAATTAAACAGCCAAGGTCAGTTGTTCAAAATACCTTATGTGCCATCTCAAAGGCCTGATGGGATTATTAGCAAGAATACCAGCTCGACGAGGTTTGGGGCAAACAACAGGACCCTTGGAATCATAAATTGAAACCAAGCCTCTAGCCTCATCACAGGAGACAACGACGTTCTTCTGAAGATTAAAGTGGTTCATTTTCAAATTTGCACGATAATTCTACAGTAGAACGCCTGTCCACATCAACATAACAGAAGACAAATCATTATAAAAGTTCTCTGTCACTGTAATTATGTTTATAGATCTGTTAATTAATCATGTAACACATGAAAAAAATATAAAAAATGCTGAACAAATCTCCGTAATCATAACATCTAAATCTAAATCCATCTAAAAACAATAAAAATTCGATTACCATAAACAACATGGCTTAATTACGCCAACATCCTAAAATTCGTACTGCCAAGGAAAAAAAATAAAACATCAGCAGAACTTTAAGAATTGTTTGTATTTCTTTCTTCTCTCATGTTTTCATTCAATTTCCAAGTAAACGAACACAAATTAGACTCATTCCACAACAGATCTAACCCCTAACATTCAAAGAAAAAAAAGTCATACCAATTCAAAGCAGATCAAGTAAAACCATAAGCCAACTCTAAGAATCCTAGCTCTTTTTAACAGCTTAACCATGATAAACCCAAAAAAATCACCAAAATATGAGAACAGCTAAGACACACCAGATCTGATCTACAACTAGCCATAGATCTAGGGCTTTAAACCAAAAAAGAAAAAGAATCGAAGTACAGATCTGTAGAACATAAAATTTAACATGTAAGAGAGAGAAAGAGAGAGAGAGAGAGGCACCTAGAGGAATCCTCCAGGGTGGAAGAAAGGCAGGAAAGGTAGGCACGAGGAAGGAGGAGGCGAAACAGAGGCGAAGATGAATTTATACAAAACGCGGGGTAGTTGAGGACTCGGCTTGTTTGGTAACATTAATCACGTTGGTCAAAAACGGGTGCCTTTTTTTTTGAAATATTTTTTTTTTCTTTTCCTCAAGTTTTGTGATTTTTTTAGAAAGGAAATACAAATACTGATATAGAAATTTTGTTTTGGGTTTTCCTTTTTCTTTCAATTAAATAGAGAATTTGGAAGTTTTATTTTTTTATTTTGAATTAGGAATATTTTCTACTCACATTTCATTTTAGTTAAATTCCTATTTTCGAGACTTCAAAAGGTCTAAATTCATTTCTTAACTTTACGATAAAGAATGTTTGTAGATTCAGTTCCAAAAAAATATATTACTCATGAATATTTTAATTTTATTGTATAAAATACATCTTGTTAAAAAAATTATGTAACATGTGATAATTAAAATTCATATAAATTAGCTTTTTAGGTATCGTTTGGATTGAAAAATTTTAAATGAGAGATTTTATAAAATTCATAATAAATTTGAGTTAAATTTATCATTTTACAAATTAAAAGATGTGAGAATCCATAAATTTTGTAATATTTATCATTCTCCAAAATCTTTCATTTGAAAGTTTTACTTTTCCACATAACAGTATGAAAAATTTAAAATTCATCATTTTTAATAAATGATTGATTGTTATAATATTTTTTTATTCAAAAATTACTCTTAACAACCCATGAATTTTATATTCAAACTAAATAATGAAATTATCAAAATCCATTGATTTTACTATCTATGGTTTTTAAATTCATTGATTTTATCAAATCTATAGATTTTAAATTCTCTCAATTCAAATGAGATTTTAATGATATTTCTATGTCTCGAGTCATATACTAAACAAATTATATTAGATTAATTTGGATTAAAAGCTTCAATTTATAATCTTAAGATATTAACTTAATTCTAATTTTTTTAAATAACGATTTACTATACTGATAAAATGCATTTATCATAAAGCTTAAGATAATGATTTATTTAATTTAATGATATTAAAATTGTTTTCAAAATTATGAGATTGTAAGTTTGATTTCAATAAAATTAAATTTATTTATAATTTTGATGTACTAAAATTTTGAGTCAATACTTCAACTAATATCACACCTTAATTAAATGTTGAAAATCAAAATATTAATTGTTCACATTGAGATTATAAAATTCACAAATGAAAAAACACCACCTTGATTATTTGACCAAAAATTATATGAATATGAAATTCAATCAATAAGGTGAGAGAAGTAACCCTTTTATCAACTGAGCCAAGTCAATAAAATCACACTAAATTTAATATGATAAATCATTAAATTAAATGTTATTATAATATTGTTTACTTACAGAGTAAATTATTGCTGAATAAGTATTCATGCAATTAGAAACTAATTTTAAATGATTTTTATTTTTTTTTGGGTACATTTCACAATTCCATATTTCAGTGTGAAACCGTTGATACATTGAAGGCAAAGATAAGAAAGCATATTTTTCAGTCCAAGATAGAATTTATGATTTTCCAAGCAACTTTAGTAATCAATAAAATAAAATTATGGTCAGAGAACTCTTAAGAATTTTATAATTGGAAAAGCAAGAACATTGGCCATTGGACTTTAAGAAGAGGCGTGTGTCCAACTGGACCTTTGTCCCATTCAAGCTGGCTTCCTCATGCAAATCTTGCTACTTGATAGTAGATTCCGTTTGTTTCGCAGATTTTTCATATATTTGACGTATTTAAAAAATTAATAAATATTTTATAATTAGTACAAAAATTAAGTAGTTTTCAAAAAATAATTTATTTTTTTAAAAGAGGAATTATTTTTAATTTTAATAAATTCATTTAAATTTTAAAAAATATGTATTAATATATTTATTATCACAACACGATTAGTAATGAACATTCGGTTCAAATATAATAGAACCAAACTGAATCGATTAAAACTAAAAAATAAAAATATATATTTTTACAAATCTAATTAATCCAATTAAAATTTAATACTAAATCGAATCAAGTTAAAATATTTTAATTTAATTTGGTTTGATTTTTCAATTTGGACTATTTTAAGGTTTAATATCATTGGGCTTTTTCATTTCTTTACATTTGATTAGAATAAAATTTATTGGATTTTTATTGTAAAATAATTTCTTTAAAATTTTTAATTAAAATGGAAAAAATCAAAATATTATTTAAAATAATTTTTATCTTAAAAACAATTTGGCATATAGATATTCGGTTCGATTTAATTTTTTCAAATTTTTAAAAATTTAAATCAAACCGAATTAAATTATCAAATAAACCTAATCAAAATTTTGAATTAGTATAATTTAATTTGATTTTGCAATTTAAATTGAATAGTGTCACCACTAATCACGATCACTTATAATTGATAATTGGTAAATTTATAAATTTTTTATTTTAACATATTTTTATTGTGTTAAATATAACATATTAATAATTCAAATTTGTTATAATTTTATAAATTAAAATTAATATTTCTAATATATTTCAAATATTAAAAAAATTCTTAACAAATTTTCTCAAAAATGCTTTTTATAAATAAATTATTTTTGATAAACATTTTCCGAATAAATAACTGGTTAGTTGTACCATTTTGCGCGATCACCATTGGCGCACATGGGAGATTGGGGAAAACTATGCTAGGAGTGCTTTATTGCATTTTACCAATAGCTAAGCTGGTTAGTTATTACTTTTAAGACATTCAGAGACATTTAGTTTGTAGTTTCTGATCGGAAAATAACTCATAAATGCTAATTTCAATTTCTGATGGGAAAATAACTCATAAATACTAAATTTCAATCTTTAATTTACTTGAAAATGATATATTCTTAAAAAAATTAAATTGTTAAATTTATAAATCTAATTTTTATTTTTTTATCTATGTGAGAAAGTTATATTCTATAGTCATTAAAATTTATAAAAATATACATAAATAAATATATCTTCAACTATCCTAATATATAGATATATATAGTTTTTTATGTATTTTTATTTACTAAATTAAAATTTATATATTTTGTTTAATAAAACTCTAATCAAAATATAAATTAAACTTTAAAAAGAAAAATTAGTTAACTATTGCAAAACAAAATAAAAATCATATGAAAAAGTTTATTAATCATATTATATTGTATTTTATATAAAAATATTTGATGATTGAAATATGTTGTCTTATTTAAATAGTTGTCATTTCTTTTTTTATCAAAAATTTATGTTTTTATCTTATATTTTACTTAATATTCATCAATAAATATATAACCATGACTTGGCTACTATTATCTAGAATGAAACAATTTATAATAGCTATTATTTCATATTTAGACATTTTAGAGATTTATTATGCAATTATATAAATTAATTAAATAAAATTACAATTGTATTAAGGGTGTAATATTAATCTAAACTAGTTTTTTGAACTTTTTATGTACAAACTAAATATAATAATTCTATATTTTATAACAAAATCTTATGTACAACCAAACGCAATAATGTTATATTCTTTGGATTATTTACCTAAAACTTTACATTTCTAAGAAGCTAATTTTAAATAAAAATATTAAATTATGACAATCAAACATCTTTTAAGAGATATTTAGTTTACAAACTCTCATGAAAAAGTGACTCAAAAGTATTAATTAAAATTTAGTGCTTGATTTGCTCAAAAATGACAAGTTTCTAAGAAAAGCTAAATTCATAAATCTGTGAATTTCATCTTTGCTTTTTTTATCTATATAAAAAAATAGTTTTTCATCCCAAAACATGGGAAAGTTATATTCTCATGGTCATCAAAATCTGTATGCATACATATACCCTTAATTATTCTAACATATGGCATATAAAATATTCTATGTACTTTTGTTTACTAAACTAAAATTTATATATTTTGTTTAATAAAATCCTAATCAAAATATAAATCAAATTTAGAAAAGAAAAATTAGTTAATTGTTGCAAAAAAAAATAAAAATCATATTACAAAACTTTATTAATTTAATTTTAATAATATTTTTTTATACATAATTTTTTTTATAATTGTATATATTATTTAATCACAATAGTTATTATTTTTATCAATAATTTATGTTTTTTATTGTATATTTTACTTAATACTAGTAGATGAATATGTAGTCATGGTTCGATTTACTATTATTGAGAAGGAAATAATTTGCAATAGTTTTTATGTTATATTTATATACTTAAAGACTTATTATATAATTTTATATATTAATTAAATAAAAACGCAATTATATTAGGGCATAATAGTAATATAAATTAAAATTTTTTGAATTTTTTATGTATAAACCAATCATAATAATACTATATTCTAAAGAAAATCTTATATCAAACTAAACATAATAATTTTATATTTTTAGAATTATCTACCTAAATAAGAAAGTTTTCTGAATAAAAATATTAAATTGCAACAACTAAGCACCTTCTAAAATAATTGTGAGTTCCAATGTTGAGTGATCAAATCTCCAAATAAATTTACAATTTTTTACAATATTTTTATTCATACTAATTTATTAACAAATCAGATTCTTGTAAAAGTAACATAACATGATTATTTAGTTTTTAAAAAATATTGATATCTATTATTAATTCTAGTTTCAGATTTATTTTTAAATTGTTACTTGTCATTTGTTAAATAATTACATATAATGCAACCGTTATTATTATTTTATATTATATTACAAACAATTGTTATATCAAAAAAAAATATTTTTGAATAAAAATTTGAAAACTCAAACTGCCATACTACAAAAAAACTTTCTAAATTCTAAATAAAAATTCAATATCATATAAAAAAATATTTTGAATATAAATTTAAAAATTTAAAATTAACAAATTCTAAAATACTGTTAAGTTGAAAATTAAAAAAAGTAAAAAGTGAAAATTGTAAACAAAAACCTAACATATTCTGAAAAAAATAAAAAATCATAAAAAGTGAAAATTTTAAATTACTTATAAATAGGAAATTAGAAAAATCTAAAAAGTAAAAGTTAAAATAAAAAGCAAAAATTTAAATTAATTCTCTTTGATATCCAAAATTCTATGTATATAAGGGCAAACAATATTATACTAAATTATCCAGAATTATTTCATTCAAATTTGATAGATTTTCTCTTAAAATTGTGTCACACAAGATTGAAAAATGAATTAATATGTAATTTTTGGTCATAATTATCTCACATATGTATATATAATTTGTAATTATTTGTTAATTTTATTTTTGATTATTAAATATTTAATATTATTTTTTGATTGATTATCATAAATTGTTTAATTCAAATTTAATAAATTTCTCTTGAAAGTATACATGTAATATTGAAAATATAAATCAATAGATAGTTTTTTTTTATTACAACTAACTTTATAAATAATTATAATTTTGAAATTTTTTTATTATTTTATTTAATTGATAATACATTTTATAAAATAATATTTAAATCTTAATTATTTTTTATATATTAATTTTTATCAATTAATTAATTGATATTTATTATTATAAATATATCTCGCAACGAAACAAATTCTTATAAAAGTACCATAACATATTTATTTAATTTAATCAAAGTACGTATATGTGTGTGCTTCACTACATGACAAAAAATTCATTGCATTATCACGTCCAAGTATAAATATAAGTGTGTTTCCCTCCAAAATTAGAATTTAAAAAAAATTAAGAATTAACTTGCTCACGTATTATATCAAATCTTTCTTTGTTGAATGTAGAAGATATTATTAATAGGAAATCAACATCTCAAAACATAGCAAAGGTTGGATGAGGCTAAAGAGCTCAAACTAGACCTTGACTCCAACATGAGAGATAGAATCTCTAGCCAGCTTATGAGCAATCTTATTTGCCTGCCTACTATTAAAACACACACACAAAAATTTTTTCCTAGATAACAGTTCGACGCAGCTGCCAACAATAGCACCAAACTCATTTGCAAGCACTCTGCCTTCACCAACTACTTTCACCACTTCTTGCCAATCCATTTCAAAGATAACCCAATTGTATCTTATACCTTTAATCCAAGAAAAAGCCTTTCTCAAGCCCATAGCTTCCACTTCATTAACCCCGATTTTATTGAATACGCTCTTGTTGAAATGCCAAATAACAGTCTTTATCCCTTCGACTTGATAACAGGATATTTATAATCCCAGAAATATGTCTTTTACACAAGAGCCTAGTTAACAACTCTACATCCCATTCCATCCTTCTTGGAATCAATAAATCACAAACTCGAATCTCTTCTAATCCAGGGATAGGTTGAGAGATCACTTTGAAATTGGTAGGGTCAACGCAACCATGGATTTGTCCAAACTCTAACGATAGCCTCGCTCTTTGGAACTCATGATGCTCAAACTTTGTCTATGCCCTAAATTGGCATTCATAAAATCCCTATTAGGATAATATTATATCAAACTTTTCAGAAAATATATGCGGGTGTAAAAAAATACTACTATAGTTTTATGTGAGTCATCATAAAATAGAGATCAATAATATAATGCCATGTATAAAAGGAAGTTTGCTTAATTTAAACCGACATGTTATAACTCTGCCAATGCACCTTATCTTAGAGAAGTAATTAAGATAGATTCATTTGACCTCAAACTAAGATCAAGAAGATCTAATCTAACTGCCCAAATATCAAACCTAGTATATATTAAATAAATATTTTTTAATGTGGGATGTATTTTAAAATTATTTTAAAAATTTTAATTTCTATGAACGTATTAATTGATTAGGAGATACCCTTATTGTAAATATTAAATGTAAACTGATACATCCACTTTTTTTTTTTTTCTCTCTTTGTCTCATTAAGCTTTATATTCAAATAACTTTTAGATTTTGGCTAAAAATTGACTTCTCTTTTTATATATTTTTCTGTTTTATCCTCTATATTCTTTAATGAAATACAAATTTACTTATTTTTTGAGTTTATTTAGATTTATTTTTTTATTTAACGATTTCATGTGTATTTTATTTTATTTTATTTTTTAATAAACTATATCAGATATAGTTAGTTTATATATCTAGATAATAGATTTATTGTTTCTATGTATTTATGAATACATATTTAAAATGAAATTAATTTTTGTCTTTTTAGCGTTAGAGAATATGATGATAACTGTCGTTGAGGAATTTTTCTCTAAACTCTGATGGCTGACATTTGTTTACGAATTATACGAATGTATAACACTAAGTTGAATATTTAATTTAAATAACATATCCTATAATATCAATTAATTTATTATAAATTAAAATTTCAATTAATTTTGAATGAAAATAATTAATTTAAAATAATATAAATTTAAAAGTATAAATTGAAGAAATAAAGAAAAACAAAAATGATTTTTTATCTCTTTGTTATTTGGAAAATTTTTTAATATAGATCTCTTTCTTTCTCCCTTGTGCATCTCCTCTCTTGGGTTTACACATGGGATTGCTAGTATTTTTTGGATGGTAACAGCCCATTTTCTTTACACTTTTTTTATTTTCTATCTTTTATATTAGTAGTTCTATCCACATATTTGATTTTTTATATCCTTCTTGCTCATCTATGTGTATTTTTGCTCCTCCTCTAGTGAAACTTAGTTAATCTCTTTCATAAAACAAATCAAGAAACTTATTATTATTTTTATTCTGCTCTTAGTAAGAGTATATTTAAAACCTTCAAGATCTATGAATATCAAAGTTAGAGAAAGTCTCTAAATAGGAGATTCAAATTCAACTTTACTATTATTTTTGAAGTGTTATTTGAGATTTGATACTCTTTTCTCAATATAGGTGTAGAACTGTATATTTCCATTAAATGTTATTTACACATTATTATTTATGGAGAATATCCATTTTTACTAATATTGAGTGAGCTTGATGTGTTTATATATGATTATTGTAAATTATTAACTTTTTTCACTTGGATCGTACTTATTCTTTTCATTTATAACTCTATAAAATTGTCCTTTATCAATAAAATCTCCATTTCATATTCTAAAAAATGAATGTTGTTGGAAAATTTTCCCCTCAAAATCCTATAATTAACATGCTGCTAGTAGGCAAAAAGAACTACATTTCTGTATATGAATACCGAAAATAAGCCTAATGTTTAGGCTTTTTGTAAATTACCATCGTGATATCATTTTCATATTATAGCATATTGATGACTTGTTAAGCTTTTTTCTTTTCTCCCCGTCTCTTCTTTCCCCTCAACTTCTCTCGTCTTTTCCCTCAACTTCTCTCTTCTTTCTTGTTCTCACGCTCTTTTTTTAGTTTTCT
>CATIWR010249671.1:0-24265 GCA_949677035.1 Omphalea diandra
TATTTTATAAATAGTAAATATTCATGTAAAATTGAGAGTGAAATTATAATTAATCAAATATATTTTTTAATTAATTAAAAATTAAATATTTAATTATTAACTTACTCAGTATATAATAAAATAATAAAATTTCACTTATTAAAATTATTATATTATTAATAATTATTTAATATTAAAATTAATTATTATATTAATTATATTTTCTGTCAACCCATTGAAGGGCAAATATGTAAATTAAAGCCCTTTAGTTTCTGCCAACCCATTGAAACACTCCAATTTGGAGTGTTTTAATTTGAGGTGTTTTATTGGTTTTGGTGGGTTTGGGCTGGTTTGCCAAAACCTCTCAAACCAATTCATTTCACCACAAACACTTTTATCCAAACACCACATTATTTTCCAAACCAATCTAAACCTACAATCCAAACAAAGTGTTAAGATGCTAAACATGTTCCTTACATTTCCCTTCATACGCCGTTGAAGAAAGGGCATGCATAGTTCTGCTGCATATCAGGGTTAAGGAAAGGATTGCGTAGTTGGGAGCAGAGACAAGCCTCTAGTGGTGCATCTTGAAAACGAAGTTAGAGCATCGTATGATATTCATATGATTTGTTGTGCAGAGAACTTTACTATCAAACATAGAAGCTTTCGATTAAACAAAGAGATCCAATTGCACATTTGACTAGTAAAGGCCATTAAAAATATTGACTACCAAAGGCCATTAAATGCAAGGGGCCTTTTACTTTCAGAACGCTAATCTATCAAACTTAAATAAGGATTGCCAAGATAGCTTATACCTGCACTATTTCTCAACATACATTATAAATTGTAAGACCCGACTGTAGGATCGTTGGCCTTAGTGCTGCTTGGAACCCACGAGTCCTCTTCCGGTCAATCCACAAGCAAGAGCTTCATGAGGAATGTCACCAACTTTATCAATTCCCTCAGCAAAAATGACACCCATACCCATATGCAAATGTGGTTCAATATGACAGTGGAATGCCCATACTCCGGGATTATCAGCCACAAACCTCAGCGCAGTCCACCCATAAGGAAAAATAACTGCAGTATTTTTCAGAGGCGGGTTCTTCAAGTTGAATTTCTTCTCATCGTTGCTTGTAAATTTGCCTTCTCCATACCCTAAAACCCAGAAGTCATGGCCATGCAGATGCCATGGATGGATTTCACTGACATTTTTGTTTAGTGCATTAGCATTTTGCAGTATCACATCGACTGTGGTCTTGAAACCAAGCCTATAAACCCCATTCCCGATAGTAGCGTTAGGGTTTTCTGGAGGGACCATCACATCATAGTTTTCAGGGTAATTCTCAAGTGGGTTTCCTTGATCAAAACCCTTAAGGAGACCATACTTCAAGGAGCCTAAGTAAGGAGTGGCCGGTAATGAGAGGGAGACATTGTTGAGAGACCACTTAGTATAACCATTGACTTTGTTTTGGGTATTGAGTAGGATGATCCGACGGTCATAGTTCTTGGGAGGCTGTGGGGTACCCATCTTGGCTAAAACTTTGTTGGAAAATGCCTTGCTATAATTGTAGTCATTCCATGGAGGAGTTACGGGAGGGGAAGAGCTAGGCAACTTTGACTCAGAGTTTGGTAAATAGTTCAATATGGTTAGGGCTTGAGGAGTCTTGGGTTCTCTTCCTCTTACACCTACAGCAATCCAGTAGTTCTCGGAAGCCTTCCGATTTGTGGTGATTATGACTGAATAGCTCTCCCCAGAATAAATATCCAAATCATTTGTCTCAAATGGCTGGACATAATTCCCATCAGCTTCTACCACTATCATCTTGTGACCCTGTGACCAAAAACATGCCTAAATCAACACCTTTGAAGACTCTTTCTTTTTTTAAATTCAAGTGGCTTCTAAGTTTTTTAACTGTAAGATAAATATTGCATTGTGGATCTAATTTTTATGTATACTAAAGCCGAAGATATTCCCTCTCCGAGGGACAGTAATGGAGAAAAAATTTATAAAATTATTAAGAATTTTTTTTATTTGGTATATTATATTATATTCAAGATCAAAATAAATAATTTTAAAAATAATCTAAGTTAACCCTTTGTCTAAAAAAAATAAGCTGAGAGTGAGTGAGGGGAGATAAAATTGAGTGCTAAAAAAAAAAAAAAGAAGAGTGACTGTATTTTTTTTTTTGTCCTCGTTTGGAAAAGTAGAAAGATGAGGAATATATATATATATATATATATATATATAAAATCTTACCAAATAAATTAAAAGCATATAAGTAATTTTTTAAAAATAATCTGACTTTTCTCTATTCTCACCTTATTTTAGGGTGTAAAAAACCGGATTTAAATGATTAAATTTTATCTCTTTTTTTCTCCTTTTTTTTTAATTTCCCTCAAATATGAAAAAATAAAATTCTTCTTTATCCATCTCCTCTTTATGCTCCCTCATTTTCTTTCATTTTCAAAAGAAAGATAAGTTAATTTTAAAATTTTTATTATTTAAGTGAGATAGATAATTAGGTAATTTTTTTTGCATTTTTATACCATTTTATATTTTTTCCATTAAATAATATAATATGAAAATAATATATAATTTTTAAAATTTTATTTGTCAACATATTAATTTGACAAATGAGAAACAATCATTCTAAATAATTTTTAAACTTATTTAATTATATATATTAATTTCAATTTTTATAGAGACTCCATGTATAAATATATCTAAAGTTTGTTAAGCATATAAATTAAGCATATATTTTTTTATATAATTGTTTACCTCTTATTTATATCTAGTGCATTATATATGATACATAATAGGTTTACTTCTACTTATAGTTTAACATAATATGAAAATATGTAAAAATAAAATAAAGCTAAAAGTGGATACTGTCGACGGGACAGAAATGGGAAGATGGAGATTTTGGTCTCCAACAAAGACGATAATGGAAATGGAAAGTGGCCCTCTGCCTTGTCATGTGGCGATTCCTACCCTAACATATCATGTCATTCGACATTTTGAAATTATTTAAAAGTGGGCCTTGAGATGAAAATCTCATTAATCTTTTTCCTAATCCTAATAATGGCAGAGAGAAGAGAGACAATATTCTAAAAATCAACTCAAATCAGTGAATAAAATAAAAAAAAAAAAACCAAAGCAATGACTGATTTAATTTGATCTGAATCAATTTTCATAATGAGTTTTCCAATTTCGATGCTATAAATATTTGTTTTTCTATTTTTATTAAATTTTTAAAATTTTTTAAACTGAATTAATTGAATTGACAGTAATGGTCACCATCTGAACTGGAGTTGTTGCACGTTATTTTATGGTGTTCAGAAAGTAGAGTGAGAAAAACTGCAGCTCTGTTTATATTGGTACTATACGTACCAGCATAATTTCAGAGCTTATGTGGTTAGATTCTAAAAGGACTCAGATTTTTTTTGGTTTGAACACACTGGGTTTTCTCATCCACACAATATGGAACTAATTCTGATTGGATCGAATAAATTTGTTTTATTTTCATATAATTTATACATTTATATTATTATATATTTTATATATTAGTATTATTTTTTTATATAAAATACTAAGGTCTTGAGAGAGAATACTACTCATGCCCTGTGGAGGGAAGTCAAATTCACAGTACCCCATATCCAAGTCGTTCCCAAGTTTGGCTGCCAATCTGCACTTCTATTTGCCTCACCATAAAAATATATTTCATTAATTAATTAAAAATATATTTATTAATATATAATTATACAATTTTTAACATTCATAAAAAATAATTTTTTCTCCTTTTAAAACAAAAAATAAAAATAAAATCATAAATTTAGGAATATAGCTTTCTCAGAATATATTTTTAGAGCAAATCAAATATAACAACTTTAATATTTTTAAGCTACATTCACTTAAAATTAAATTTTACCAAAGGCCCTCAAAAGATTCAGATTTTCATGCCATATAATGCGATGTGGCCAATATGGTCAACCGCTATCCAAACGGTACTGGCCCACTGGTCACTGTGTTCCGAAGGCGACAGGAGGGAGTACCAATTTCATTATTTTATTATTTTCTCATGTTCATTCTCTTCCGATTCATATTCGAAAACATGTTTGCCTTTTTAAAATATCTTTTAACAAATAATATAATATAGTAATAAAAAGTTTAATTTTAAAAAATTTTAGAATTTCAAAAAGTGACGTAATTTTAGTTTAAATACTTTTCGCCCTTTAATTTTTTTCATTTTAACTTTTAATCAATTTCATTAATTAATTAATTTTTATTTTTATTAATTTAATTGATTAATTTAACCTGACTTTAAAAACACTAATTAATATCTATGAAGACACTTTTTTAAAAAAATTGTCGTGGCTTCTAATATTTTTAACTAGAAAATGAATATTTTATTATCAATACTCTCTCTCTCTCTCTCTCTCTCTATATATATATATATATATATATATAGATATTTATGAGTCATCACTAGATTAAATATATGACTGAAATTTCATAAAATTTAATAATCTTTATTCTGTTGTAATAATTATTCCAACACAAATAGAATTATAACAATTAAAAATTATTACAATGAGTAATTGCATTTGATATAGAACTATTATATGATAATAATATATTTTTGGGAGGAGTTTAATATACTTTGATATTTGCTTAATAAAAGATAGTCCACATTAAGGCGTGAACATATTGACTTCTCATCGTGTACCGACTTCCTTGTACTTAAAAGCTATGATACAATTTCCTTCGAACAATCCTTATTCTACAGGGACTTAATATACAAATATATATCTAAAGTTTATTAGGAGGACCTGTTCCCATGCACCAGCATGATTTCAGAGCTTACGTTAGATTAAGAAGTCAGATTTTCATGCAATGTGGCCAACATGGTCCAACCACTACCTAGGTGGTACTAGCCGACAAGTCACTGTGTTTCACCAGTGGAGTGGAGAACCACCAAAAAGACTAGTGTAGGGAGTAGCTGTAGCACTTAGATAGTATTTGTCTGCTTTTTAATATAAAATTTATTTAATAATATAAAAAAATTATAAATAAAAGTAAAAAAATTTTATATTTAAAACACAAAGTCAAATGTAGCTTAATATAACTACTTATATCTTCATAATTGCATTCGATTTATTGAAAATTTTTTAAAGACAAAGAGTCAACCAAACAAAATATAAAATTAAATAAAAAATATATAAATAAATAAATTCTATATTTGATATAAAAAAGACAACTAAACATTGCTTTAATTACTATTTTAATATAAGTGTAGCCCCTATCTAGACTTATTTATTATTTTCATTATTTTCTTATTTTCTTATCTTTATTATCTTCTTC
This sequence comes from Omphalea diandra, assembly GCA_949677035.1. Classification (NCBI taxonomy): domain Eukaryota; kingdom Viridiplantae; phylum Streptophyta; class Magnoliopsida; order Malpighiales; family Euphorbiaceae; genus Omphalea; species Omphalea diandra. Next base: position 5,345 of record CATIWR010249671.1, read on the forward strand.
TTCATATTCACTGATATGTTTGCTTTTTTCTTTTTTTATAAAATCATAATTATATTATTTTAAATTTATTTATATTAATTTTTAATTTTTATTTACAATTTGAAAATTTCAGATTTAGACTCTTAGCTGCCTTATATATTCAATATAAACTAATCCATAAGTATTTATATATAATCCTAGCAATAATTGGAATGCAGTTATGTTCACTTCATTAAAGAAGGTGATACCTCAAACACATGAGGGCCATCCTCATTCCATTGATTAATAACGCATCTGGTTCTTAGCTATTTCACATTTCTTTGTCTTTTTTTATTTTTTTTCTTTGGTGAAATTTATTTGTCTTTTTCAATCAAGCATGAGAACAATATTTTGAAAATTGATTTGAATTGATTGATAAAATTAATAAAATAAAAAATTAGATCATTAATAGACTTGATTAGTTTCATATTAATTTTTAAAATTATTATTTTTTATTTTAAATATTATAAATATATTTATATTTTTAATATTTTTTATTTTTAGAATTATTCAAGTGATATTTTAAAATTTGTATACTATTATTAAATTAGTTAAATCAAATTGATCAAATCAATTGAATTAATTAAATCAAAAAATAGTGATTTAGTCACTGATGTAATTTTTTTTAAAAAAAATTGTCTGACACCCTAGTAACTTTATTCTTCGAGATATCAAATGACACAATTATTCTCCTATGTTTTTACATCCTGCAAATCACTATTCTCTTCTGCAATTATTCTCATTCTATTCCCTTCTTGACTTTTGGTAAAGAGTAGAACATCTTTACATCCCCACAAATCACTATTCTCTTCTGCAATTATTCTCCTCCTATTCCTTTCTTGACTTATGCTAAAAGTAGAACACCTTTACATCCCTACAAATACTGTTCTCCTCCGCAACTATTCCCCTTCTATTCCCTTCTCGACTTATGCTCAAAAGTAGAACATCTTTACATCCCTAAAAATCACTATTCAACACAACTACGCTTTCATAAGTTGTTAACTTTCTTGGTGAGAAAAGGAACTTCGTTTTGGAGCATATGTTTATATGTTATGATTGACACGTCTTTCCAAGGTATGGTCATGAGTATTTTTCGTGATTTTGTCAGCTTTAATTTAGCATACTCTAATTATTATTATTATTATTATTGTTCTAGTACATAATATAACGTTAGTATTCTTACCCCAATGGCCAAGTTGAGTGAAGCCAGGGCAGTGGTATTGGCAATTCTTAGCCTGTAGGTCTTGTTTGGGTGCACATGCAAGACGTAGGGTGCATATTGTTCACTCCCTTTGAGGCTGCACTTTCCGCCTACATTCCCTGCTAGAGAACAATTATATTGGCCTCTTCCGTTGATGAGCAGGGACTAAAAAATAGAGAAGATTATGAGTTCCAAATAAAAGCCCCCTCAAAAAAGAAATTTAAATAACAGAGAGGGGAAATGATCTATTAATTATATATTAAACGGATATATATGTTTGTTGCTTTTGTGTTTCCTATGTTTAATTTTGTTTTTATAACATATCAATGTTCTTAAAATCAAATTGATCAATCTAATAATAAAATTGAAAATCAATAAATTAATCAATATAATTGGAAGTAAAAAAAGTATAAATCTTTTAAATTTAGAAAAATCGGTTAATCGAACTAAATCAGTTTAACTAAAATTATGTTATTTTATAATAAAATTTAAAAATTTTTAATCTTTGTAAATAATTTATTATTTAAATCAAAACAATTGAATTGCTCGAACTGAAAATTGATTAATTAACTAATTCATTATCTGATCAGTTTTAATAAGAAGTAAAATATTGATATCAAGATTCAAGAAACAGTGAGAGGAAAGATATAAGGACTAGTTCGAGTTGGAAATATCAAAATTTGATTTAAGTACTAGAGACAAGGTTAGGTAAGGTTGTATAGTGTAATTTGGAAACATTTTTTTTATGGGGAGAATCACTTTTTGTATAGTGATTTGGAAATATTTTTCACATGGGAAGAATCATATGAGAGAATATGAAAAAATGACCTGGGGTTCACCAATCCAACGAAATGGAATGGAGGAGAGTCCAACTTCCTGTTGATGAACACTTTCGTGCCACCAATCACTCAATAATAGTTCAAACTCATCATCATAGTGGAATGGTTCTTGTTCTCCCTCTGCCACGTCAACTATCAGTGACCCGTAGAGTCCTGCTGACCTTTGCATACCATAATGTCCATGGTAAAAATATGTTCCTGGCTGCACCATAAATAAACTTCCTCCGTGAATAAATATATAGATTCACTGACATAACAAATACAACCTATGAACACATTACAGAAATCACAAATCTAGGTTCGTTTATTTTGAAGGAAGTTAACTAAAAAGTTCAATTTTTTAAAAGCATATATATATATATATATATATTGTATTTGATTGTAAGAAAGTATAAGGTTAAAAAGAATTTATGTTTCTTTTTACTCACGCAATTTTCTCAATGGAAAAAATAACTTATTAAAAGAATGTTAATAAGTTGCTATTTCTTGGAGAAATTATGAGATTTTTAAAATTACTTTATAATTATTTTAAATATTTATTTAATAGGATATAACTAGTTATATTAATTTATTAATAATAAATAATATTTTATAATGTAATTCTTGGAAATTAGTGAGTTAAGTGTATTTTTCAGAAAAAAAAATATGAATCAGATAATATAAAATCCAACTTATTGAAAAGAAGGTTAATAAGTTCAAATTTCTTAAAGAAATTACGAGATTTTTTAAATTATTATATAATTATTTTTTAAAATATTTATTTAATAGGATATAACTATTTTATGTTAATAAATTAAGAATAAAATACCATTTTATAACCTACTTTCTAAAGTTAGTGAATAACTTAAATTGGATTTTAATGTTTTTTTAAATATGGATCAAATAATAAAAAATCAAACTTCTCAAAAAATAACTTCATAAAAAAATATAATTTTTTAAAAATTTAGTTATTTAAAATTGAATACCTTATTATTAAACCATACTTCATTTGTAGACAACATTTCATGTTTTAATGGTATACACTATAAACAAATTTGATTTACGCTTCTATTTATTGTCATTATTATTATTTCCTTGGAAAGAAAGTCTAATGCAGATGGAAAACCCTCTTTTTTAGATGATGGGGTAAAAATAAGGCAGAAGAAAGTACAATAATGGTGTTTTTTTTTTTTTTTTATCAACTCAAGTCAGAACAATGCCCTTTTCTTTATTGAGGATAAAACTTGAAAGAACAATACAATGAATTTATTAATTTGATTTGAAATTACAAAATTTAGTGAGTTCCACAAGAAAATTTTCTCCAATAATTTTGGCCCCTTTGTACTCCTCTCTCTCTCAAAAACTTAAAATGTAGAAATATTCTGTCTTTTTCTCTCCATTTTTCATTTCAATTTAACGTTTTTTAAAATTAAATTTAGTTAGTGAACCAATAATTTTGGGCCCACTTTGAAAGAACAATACAATGAATTTACTTATTTGTTTTGAAATGACAGAATTTAGTGAGTTCCACAAGAAAATTCTCTCTAATAATTTTGGCTCCTTTAGATTCCTCTCTCTAGAAATATTCTGTCCTTTTCTCTCCACTTTTTCATTTCAATTTAACTTTTTTTAAAATTAAATTAGTTAGTGAAACCAATAATTTTGGCTCCACTTTGAATGAACAATGCAATGAATTTGCTAATTTGATTTGAAATGACAGAATTTGGTGAGTTCCACAGGAAAATTTTCTCCAATAATTTTGGCTCCTTTGTATTCCTCTCTCACTCTAAAACCGAAAATGTAGAAATATTCTCTATCTTTTTCTCTCCGCTTTTTCATTTCAATTTAACATTTTTTTAAATTAAATTAGCTGATGAACCAATAAATTGATCAGTTCTTGAATCAATCATTTAGGTTTAATTATTTTAATAATAAATAAAATTTAAAAATATTAAAAAATAATTAAAAAGAAAAATAATATTAGAGATGAGTTTAAATCACATTAAATCCATTATTTGATTTGACATCTGATTTTACTAAACTTACTGATTTCAGCTCGATTTGCAAAACATCGCTCCAATTTCCTTCCCAAACACAAGGTTATAGTGAATTTCTTTTTCATTGTGCTTTCCAAATGTTGTACTATTTACTGTTTTAAGTAATCGACATATTAATATTAAAAAAAATTCATGAAGGTTGAGGAGGTACACATCCGTAAGAATTTATGAAAATAAAAGCTTCTTTTTATATATTTTCTCATTGAAGAGGGCAATATTTTTTAAATAATATATGATAATTAAATAATATTTTTTATTTAAAATAAAAAATTGTGTCACTCCATTTTATCGATCACAGCTCAAAATAATCCGTCTAAACACGCCGGACCAACATCTTACTGCCTCTATTTAGCACTAAAAATATAAAAATGTGATAAAAAAAAAGTAAATTTATTTGCCAACTTGTCAATGTTTAAGTATGAAAAATAAGCAGGTTTAAAAAAAAAAAAGGTAAGGAAAAAAAATCGTGTAATATCAAATAAGCATGAAAAAGTATGAAAAATAAGCATGCAAGTAAGAAAGACTATATCCCTTCAGGGACATGCGATAAAAAAAACTATGAAAAAGTATATCCACTGCAATGTCAAATTGAGAAAAAAAATTATATTAACAAAGCGACACAGTGCGACATCTATCTTGCATAGAACTTAAGTTATTATTTGAGTGTTTTGAATGTTATAATTATAAAAATATAATTTCTTTAAATGTGTATAAAAAATTAAAAAAATGAACAAATTTTATATTTAAAATGAATAAATTTTGTATCTAAATTTTAGATACATAATTAGTTGAAATAATAAATAAAAAGTGAGCACAAAACTGAATAAATTTTATATTTAAAATAAAAAAATTCTATATTCAAATTAGATACAAAGACTCAATCTAAAAAATATAAAAATTGATATAAAAATGAACAAATCTTATAGTTAATGTAAAAAAAAAAAAAAAAAAAAGAAGCCAAATATGATTTTTGAACACGATAATACTGTAATGCCTAACAATGCTCAAAATTATACATAGAGAGAGCAAGAGAGATTTTTACCTTATCAACTGTGAATCTATAAGTAAATGTTTCGCCAGGGTTAATAACACACTGTGAAATGGATGCAGTTCCATCCGCCCAAGGTGTCTCAAACTGTGACAGAATAAATATAAAATAATATAAGGAAGAGGAATATAATCCCCTAATGAATGAACAAAACCATTGTTTACAAGAAAGAAAAACAGCCGGTACATGCACATATCACATGCAAAGATGCTATTTCTTGGACCAGATTAAGCCTCTAAAATACTAAAGATCTCTAGCGTGATGACCAGGGATGATGCTCTAGGACAAAAGGTTTTGGATTCAAACCCATTAATGCCCTCTCTATTAAAATTTAACAACTTGGCTGTCGTGACTCTGTTGGAACAACTGATCACACGACAATATCTTCAAAAAAAAAAAAGTAGAACATGTGTAGAGAGAATATAGCACTTGCTGGCCATCATAACAAAGTTAGACTAATCTACCCACAAACTTGAGGCTTTAGCTTAAAGGTAATGGAGTTGCATATGAGTAAATCCCGATGGAATCTAAATTAGAAAAAGAAGAAGCTAGATCAACCTGTCTGATTCCATGCCAGTGAATCACGACACCCTCAGTATGGAGCTTGTTAGTGAGCTCCACGTGAATGATTTCGCCGGCTCGAGCCCTGATGGTCGGACTCGGAAATTGTCCATTGATGCCCATTACAAGGTTTTCCTTACCATCTGGGGACCAGAACATATATTCGACTTCCCATTTGTAGAAATTCCCGTGCTCATGATTATTAGAAGAACCTAACGTTGCTTTGCTTAAAGATAACGAAGACAACATTAAAAGAGTACAAATGAGGACCAGATTGTTATAGCTTGTTCCTGCTGACAATGGCTCCGCTAGGGTGTGAGTACCCATAATTGGTTTGGTTGTAGGAGCTGAGTAAAGGTATCTACTATGGTGAATGCAAGGATGGATGTGAGGCACTGCTGCTAGTGCTCGTGTGCGCGTGCGTGTGTGTATATATATATATATCAGCTGGGTGGCTCCCAACTCTGACACGTGCTCTATATATTAAAGATAATCATCGACACGTGCTCTATATATTAAAGATAATCATTCACTTCTATAAAGTACTGAAAGAAAATATTTAAATGAAGTTAATGATAAAAAACTCTTTTTTTTTTCGGAAAAACATATCGCATTTATGAAAATTTTATTTAAAAGTTTAATTCCTAAAATGAATGGCCAAAATTGGCTTTTAATGAATATTTTCTTTATATATAGGAATAAGAATTTTTCACTTAAGTATTTATCTAGATTCTGTGAAAAAAAAAAATCCACAAAAAATGTTCTCAAGGGACAACGATTAAAAGCTTGAGATGTCCACAGGCGATTTTTAATTTAAATATCCTTGAAAGGATTGAGAGAGTTGGTGTAGAAGAGAGTTATCTTATTGTGTAGTTTATATGAAAAAAATTAAAATGTAATAAATCTAATTTTTGTTTAAAGATATTTGTTTAATATTAACAAAAAATTCATATTAATGATATTTGAAGCACTCACTCCTAACTGTTTTGATACTTCGTTTTTCAATCAGGCTTCTGAAAAAATGCTAGAAATCAGCCAGTTCTTTCTTTTATTTATTTATTTTTTTGAATAAAACATAGATCTACTCATTTATTGAGTTTATCCTTATTTATATTCTTAAATCATAAGACAATATCTAATTTTACTCATTTTTTTAGTTTATTGAGATTTATTTTTTCCGATCTTAAGGTTTTGTGTTTCTATATTATAAGTTTATATATTTTGTTATTATATTTTTTTATGGTGAAATTGTTAGTATTTTGATGTTTATTAGATTTGATATTGATTGGTCTATATTACAACAAGTTGTACAAACATTTATTGAAATAAATTTATTATTTATGAGAATCAAATCAAACTCGTTAAAGATCAAAGAATTGAAACAATGACAAAAAATTGTCATCCATTGGATTGTGTTTTCCATCAATTGACTTGGTCAAATATTATGTCTAACATAATTTATTTTCCAAGTCAAGTTATTTGTCATTTAAATTTTAAATTAAATACGTGGTTTTTTTTAAAATTTATTACAAACATATATAATAATATAAGTAAAAAAATAACTATTTGTCTAATAAATAAAATATCTAATTTTTTATTCTAAAAAAGAACAAAAACAAATTTGTTTCAAAGTGATTAATTATATACTCCTAAAACTCCACCGACAATTTATTTGGAATTTGACGTAAGAAATAAAAAGTTGAAACAAGAATGATGCCATATTGCAACAGTGTTCTAGGAAGAAACCTTCGCTTTTGACTACTAATTTCTTTTATGTTGCTTTATGTACTTACTGAAGTGCGTTTGGTAATTAAAAAATATGTTATATTATGATTCAAATTTGTAATGGGAATTAGAAAAGAATATTTTTTATTTTATTTGAGAGAAATATTTCTCAATTAAATAAAAAGATTATAGTCTATGTAATGTAGACCTTCTATTTTAAAATTATTTTTAATTAGATATGGATTTCTATTGAATTAAAATTGAAGAAAACTCTATAAATAATAATATTGAAGAAGAGCTATTTAATTTTTATGCTTGTCCCAAGTGGTAAATTATATCGTAGACTCATACTATGTAATATCATAATCTCAAGGTCCAAAACACGATACCACCTCATTACCTCCTTTTCTTTTCTTTACATATATATGTTTATACCTTTTGTGCATCTTTTTTTTTTTTTAAAAAAATTTTAATTACATTCACAAGATGATGATGATGATGATGATGATTATTATTATTATTATTATTATTATTATCATCTCCTTTTTCAAAAAAGGACTTATTTTTATTTTATATAAATTAAAAAAATAATTAATTTAATTAAAGTTATAATTTTTATTCAATATTTTCTACAAATATCCTTCCACTTATAGTAGTACATGTTTCAACTTGAAAATAATTTTTTTAAAATCTTTTAATGGAAGCCTCAAGTTAATAAAATTTCAAGGTTGACTAACTTATCCTAGGTATAAACAATTACAAAATGTTCATTAACTAAATCCACGATGTTCATCAATCATATATATAATATTTATTACATGTGTAATTACATCAATAATATTCATTGTATGATATATATAATACCAATAACAATTGCATCATCTATATAGATAAATAATCATGCATCATTAATATAGATAAATAATCTTCATGAAAAATAAAATAACATTCATTATTTAAATGTAAAATGTTCACCATCCAAAATTATTCATTAGTTGATTCTAAAATGTTCATTATATTTGCATTTTAATGTACATGTACACACAACATTTATTGTTTAAATTTAAAATGTTCATCATCCATAATTGTTTATTAGTTAATTCTAATATTTGCATTTAATGTACTTATACGCACATGTGATAAGACGCCTGAATCTTGATGCTACATGGCCCGTGGTCCATGATATGAGAACCCGTCCAAAATAGCAAGGGCTTTGCCCATTAGAGAGAGGGGCTTTTGGCCAAGTAGTGAGAGTTTTGCTTATTAGAGAGAGAGAGATTTATGCTTAAAATAGTGAGAAGAGCTTTTACCTTTATTCTAGTTAGGTGGTCATTAGTCATGATAGTTAAAATAATGAATAGTTATGTCTAAAGGAGAATATGAAGGTAAATTATTCTTTCCATGAGTAACATAAAATATATAATTATATGTGATTGACATCTCTTGAACGCACTAACTTAATAGATTGAGAGAATGTTTTGGGCTTGTTGATATATTTAATTATTTTATTGATAATAAAAATGATACTTATGGATGTAGGCCTATTAAGAGGGCGAATCATGCAAAATACTATTGTATTTTATTTGCTTTATCTCTTATGGATATACATGCTTTCATAATTACAAGAAAGTGATATTAATGCAAAATAAGTGATATCAAAGATTAGGAATGATTTTGACGAGTTTGGTTGATGGTGGAGTTGGTAGAACACAAGCAGCACATGTGTGACATATATATTTTTTGATTATATATTTGTGATATTGGAATATTTTTAATGATATATTTAATTATTTTATTTGTGCATATATATTTTGATTTTTTTGTTATCAATGTAGTATTAGTAGAATTGATAAGTTTGAGTATGGTTATTTACAGGTTTGATTACCTTTGGATCACTTCATGATGCAAGTAGGATGGGTTAGGTCATCAAGTTAAAGTGTAGAAAAAATTTCAGATTATTTTATTGGATTTAAAATTAAATTACTTATAATTTTGATTTTTAAAATAAAAAAAATATTATTTTAATTTTTAAATAATTTTAAATATTTTAATAATTTAAGTTGAGTCATTCAGATGAATCTATAATTCGAGTCAAGATTAGATCGAATTGAATTAATCTGTAGATTAGGTTGAATTTGACTCAAAATTTTTTGAATCATTTCGAATTCAAATGAAAAATTTCCAAGTTGATTGAAGTTTGGATCACCTTTGTGAATAAATTTAGATGAAAATGTTAAGTTTTTCTGAGTCCAAATTGTAATTATGGAGCTTTATTTTCTCCAAGGTCCAACAAACCCTTCAATCATGGAAGAGTAAATTTCTATTTCGAGGCAGGGAGGGAAGAAATGATCAAAGCCGTAGTCCAAGCCATCCTAACTTTTATTATGTCAAGATTCCCCAGTATGTTCTTTAGGGAATCCAATCCTTGATTGCCAAATTTTGGTGGTCGTCGGATATTTAGCATAAAGGAATCCACTAGGTGGCATAAGACAACTTAACAAATAGTAAGTTGCTTGGGGGATTAAGCTTTAGGAATCTTTGATGTTTCAATCTTGCTCTCTTGGCCAAACAAAGCTGGAGATTGTTGAAGGATCGAGATAGCCTATGGAGCAAGGTATTAAAGTCAATTTATTTCAAGAATCCTTCATTCCTTAATGCAATGAAGAGAGTACAACCTTCATGGATATGGACCAGTTTATTAGAAGGACAAGAGCTATTGGTTAAAGGCCTTCACAAGAATGTGTCTAATGGAAAGAACATTCTCATTTGGAACGATGCTTGGATGCCAAAACTTTTAATCTTTAGAGTGCCATCCCATCGACAAGAGATGCATAGGTTCATATGATGGCCGATTTGATTGATCCATATATGAGAGGTTGGAACCAAAACCTCATACACAACTTATTTAATGTGAATGTTAGTGAGGCTATCTTATGCATTGCAGTAGGAACTCTTATTGCCTAAGACAAGTTAGTTTAGCACTGTGAGTTTTCATGAGTCTATAGGGTGAGGTCAGGCTATTATGTAACCCAAAATGTAAACTCACTTAGGGGAAGATCAAATACTACAACTCAACAACCCTAAAATAATAATAATAATAAAAATCTCTAGAAGTCTATATGGCATTAAAATTTTTTACTAAAGATTCATTCTTTCCTCTGGAGATGTGTTTAAAGTACATCAGCAGTCAAGGTGAATCTTAACAGAAAGTGGTTGGGCTACTCGAACTTATGTAAGGTGTGTGGTCAGAAGCCCAAATCTATGATGCATTTGTTATTCTTTAGCTCTCATGTGAGAGCCTTTTGGGATTTAGTGGATATGAGGATTGACGTTCTTGTTGAGGAAAATGATGATTTTACATCAATATGGTAGAAGTTGATCAAGCTTTCAATGATTTCAGGTTAGCAGGATAGGTTGGATTACTTCACTTGGATTTGTTACACTTATGGAAATTGAGAAACAATGCCATTTTTAACTCAAAATCCATAGACCTGTTGGCTACAAAATGGGCGACTTATCATAATTGGGCTAAATTTGTCCAAGTTAAATCTCTTAATTCTAAGCAGGGAAGGTGTTAGGGTGGTAAAGGTTTTGCTAGGAGGTGGACTCCCCCTTTCCCTTGGGGGCTCTTTAAAGATCCATTGTGATGCTTTGTTTGATAAATCCACCAAGAAAGCCATAGTGGTGTATGAATGTTAAGATGAAAAGAGTCTAGTGAAAGACATTGTCAATAGGTAGTCTAATATTGTTCTCCATTGGTTGTGGAAGCTTTAGCAATTAAGGAGGCAGTTAGATTTGCAATGAATTTAGGCCTTAATAGTGTTATTTTGAATCTGACTCCTTAGTGATTATTGAACGTTGCAATAATCACAACAAGGTAAACTCCCTGGGAAGTAGTTTCAGTTATTAAGGAGATACATCTAGGTTTGAACTATTTGTCTCATAGTAACCTCAATCATATTAGCAGGCAAGCTAACCAGATTATAGATTGGTGATGTAAATATTCAAGATAAGCCTAAAGATCCACTTTAACTTCAAGGCTCAATCACAATGGAAAGGCTCAAAAAGTTCAAAGATGCAATTAGAGCATTCATATGACAAGGAATAACCATTGGACTGGCCCAAGAAAAACAAAAGATGTGTGAAGCCCAATTACGTGGAGATGATAACTTGGACTCTTAAAATGAAGCTTTCAACTTGATCCATTAGAGCCCAACATATGAACAGGTCCATGACCCTTAGCATTCAGCCAAGACATTCTTTTGGAGACCCAATTCGGCCAAGCATGGAAGATGGGGCATTAGGTGAAGGATCTTGCAAGCTTATGCTTGATTGGCAAGATTTTCCTATTCTTATTTATGAGGCCAAAATCTCTTTTTTTCTAATTAGGAACCTTTTGTTATTTACTTATGCAATAAACTTCTTTTATAATTAGTAAGATATCTGTTGTATCTTTTACTTATTCCCTATTTAGCTTAGGAGTATCTTTTTTCCTTAAAAAGAATAAACATAATTTGGCCGAATATATAAGGCCTAGATAGGGAGTGTTTCTTAGGGTTTCTAAAAGCATTGTAAATGCTATAAATAGCCCTTCATATTTGGTTAAAAGGGATCAATGAATGATTAATATTTCTTTTAGCAAAATATGCTTATGAGAGTTAGTTCTCTTCTTGAGTTCTTAATAGGACTTGGGGAGATTGTTAAATGAGTACTTAATAATTTCACAAACTTATTTAATTTTGGTCTTAAATTACTTAGTTAATTTAAGGTTGAGATTAACACTTTTTAAATCTTTATAATTTAAGTTGCTGGAAATAAGTTTTCTAGAGGTCTAATTGAGATTTGAGAGTTTATCTTGTTTAATCATTGAATTAAAGCTTGGGACTTGTCCTACGTACGAATAAAAAATTCAAAAATCAACCTCATTTGTATCATTTGGTATCAGAGCTGAGGTTAAATTCAAGATCAAAGGTATCTATTTTTACATTCTTGCATTGTTCTTAACTTCATCAAATCACAATTTTTCACCTTTCTTCTCCAATTCAACCACATCTCAATTATTGTATTCAAATCTAGTTATTTTCATTGTTTTTACATTCATTAGTCTTGTTTCATCATCAAATATCACATTGTAAAAAATTAGATTCAAATTTCATCAAAATTTCATACTTGTGCAAAAATTCCTTAAATTAAGGAACTTTGTAAAATCTTTGATTTCTTGTTTTTCTTCCCTCCAAATTCGATTTTCTTCATCAATTAACCCTTCTTGTGTCCTTAATTATAGAATTTAAGTGTTTGATTAAAGAAATTCCTTAAAATTTAGGAGTTTCTAAAATCTCCTTAAATTAAGGAAAACTTGATTCTAGCTTGTTTCTTGCAATTTCTTCAGCCTTCTTCCCTCCAAATTATTTTTTTTTGTTACTAATAATCTTTTTGGTGTTTTTTGGTGTCTAGGGCCGAACCATATCTCAAAATTCAAGGAAGTGTAAAATTATCAAAATACCCCTATAAGTGCTAAATTCAACATAATATTACTCTTTTATGTTTTTGAGTTGTTCTTTGTGTTTCTTGCAATTCTAAGATTGATTTAGCTTCAAAAGTCAAAAAAAAAGGGGGAAAAAAAGAAAAAAAGAAAGGAAAGAAGCTAGCAGTTACAAAAGTGTTGTTTTAAAAGCTGATTTTGAAATTCCTTTCACCTTAGGCATACTTCTTAAAATCAACACACCAATTTACAACTTCAAATTTCTTTCTAAATTCTTAGATTACTATTAGGTCTTTAGAAATTTGTTTTTATAACCAATTGTGCTCTTTTCAATTCCTTTGTTTCTAAGTGTTTTAAGAACTAGTTTTTACTTATTTTTGTTCGGTTTAAGCTTCACTTTACATAAAGTAACTTAGTCCTCAAAGAACTTAAAGTAAAGAATCTTGAAAGATAAAAGGCAAAGAATGATGAGCTCATAAGTGAGTAAAATTCAATTTTAAGTTAAACATGAGTGTGAGTGCCATCAATTGAGTGTAAACATTTACAAGTGTGTTTGTGAGGATTTTCTTTTGTTATTGGTAGAACCTAAACATGATCTGAAGTGAAAGTTGTTTATGAAAGCTACGCAAGATATTATGACCCTTATGCAACAAGAGTTTAAAGAGGTGAAAAAGCAACTTGGAAGCATTCAAAATGCCTTCATTTCCAACAATACCCACACCCATTTAGACAACTAATGTCTGGTAGATTCATCTATGATAAGGAGGAAGGCGATTCACATGAAGAAAGTTTCTAAACATAAAGCAAACAAGATAGCAATCTTAGTGGCATCAAGATGAAGATTCCTACCTTCAATGGTAAGGGTGGTCCCGAGGCACACCTATCATGGGGAAAAAAGGTAGATTTTATATTTGATTATCATAATTATAGTGAGGAAAAGAAAATTAAGCTTATTGTTATTAAGTTTGTAGATTATGCTCTTATTTGGTGGGACCAATTGAAATATACTAGAAAAAGATATGGGGATGATCCTATTTGTGCTTGGGAAGAAATGAAAAGAATTATGAGAAAAAGATTTATACCTAGCCATTACTATATGGATTTATACATCAACTTGCAAAGGCTTGTACAAGGTGCTAGCAGTATGAAAGAATACTACCAAGAGCTTAAGGTGACAATGATTAATGTTGGAATTCAAGAATCCATAGGGCAAACAATGGCAAGGTTTCTTAGTGAGCTTAACAAAGACATTGCATATGAAATGGAGATGAACCCCTATAATGACTTAGAGGATTTGTACCATTTAACTCTCAAGATGGGAAAACAACAAATAGGTAAGCTTTTTAGGCCAAATTTCTCTTTTTCTTTTAGTCTTAACAAGTTTAAAGTTGATGATAAGCCTGTTAGTGAACTTGAGGTCAAGATACCCTAGAAATAAGGAAAGAAGACGAACTATCCCGCTAAGGCTGAATCAAAACACCCAATATGGCCAGCTCTATAAAGTGTTTCAAGGGCCAAGGGAAAGGACACATGGCCCATGAATGCCTCAACAAAAGGACCATGGTACTTAGACATGGCAAAATTACAAGTGAGAATGAAGATGATGGAGTAGAAACCAACCTCGAGATGCCTCCATTAGATGATGCTAGTGATGTGGATGATTTTAAGGACCCCGATGAGGTAACAAGTAAAGAACTTTTTATGACTAAACACTTTTTAAATGCCCATATTAAAAATGAACAAGAGCAAAGGAAAAATATTTTTCATGTTAGGTGTAGGATTAATGGCGACTTGTGTCTTGTTATAATTGATGAGGGTAGTTGCACTAATGCAACTAGCACTTATCTTGTTGAAAAGATGGGATTCCTAATCTATAAACATCCTAAACCTAACTATTTACAATGGTTAAATGAGAATGGGGAAATTAAGGTAACCAAGCAAGTTAGGATTGCATTTACAATGGGCAAATATAAAGATGAGGTTTTATGTGATGTTATACTTATGCAAGTTAGTCATATGCTTTTGGGGTGTCCATGGCAGTTTGATAGGAGGGCAAAACATAATGGGTTTACTAATGTATATGAGTTAGATTTTGAGGGCAAACACATTATACTATTTTCTTTATCTCCTTCTCAAATCTATGAAGATTAAAAAGTCTTAAGAGAAAGAAAAAGTGTGCATAAACAAAAAGAAAAAAGAAAAATTAGCATGATAAAAGGAGAGTAGTAAGAAAATCAAATAAGGGTGCGAGATTAGAGTGGTAAACAGAGAGCAAAAAGTGGATGCCCAGAAAAGAGGAGAGGAACATGTAAAGGAGAGGGTATCAAAAGAAGTTTTTATGCAAAAGAGAAAGAAGTAAGGAAAGCCTATTCAGCCCAAATGCCTATGTTTTCGATATTGTATAAAGAAACTTATATTTTTATTAACGACTTAATTATTTCCTTGCTTAGTGTGTTTGTTTCTATTTTATAGGATTATGGTGACTTATTTTTTGAAGAGATGCCTAAATGATTACTACCTTTGAGAGGAATAAAACATCAAATCGACTTCATTCTAGGCTTTTAAATTCCAAATATGCTAGCCTATAAGAGTAATCCTGAGGAAACATAGGAGCTTGAAAGGCAAATTGATGAGCTAGTGGAGAAATGTTTGATAAGGGAAAGTATGGGTCATTGTGTTGTTCTTGTTTTATTTGTGCCTAAAAAGGATGAAACTTGGGGAATGTGTGTTGATTGTAGGGCTATAAATAAAATAACTGTCAAATATATACATCTTATTCCCAGGCTTGATGAATTGAATAGAGCTAAAATGCTTTCCAAAATTGATCTTAAGAGTGGATATCATCAAATTAGGATGATAGAGGGAGATGGGTGGAAAACTGCTTTTAAAATAAAATATGATTTATATGAGTGGATGGTTATGCCTTTTGGTTTGACTAATGCACATAACACTTTCATGAGATTAATGAACCATGTTTTGTGAGCCTTTCTTGGTAAGTTTGTGGTTGTGTACTTTGATGACATTCTTGTATATTCTCAATCTTTGGAAGATCATGTTAAACATGTAAAGTTAGTTTTTGATGTTTTAAGAAAGGAAAAGTTATTTGGTAACCTTAATAAGTGTTCTTTTTGTATAAACAAAGTTGTGTTCCTAGGTTTTATAGCAAGTGAGCAATGGATTGAGGCAGATGAAGATAAGATCAAGGCTATCAAGGACTAGCCTATGTCAAAGAATATTGAAGATGTGCATTCTTTCCATGGCTTGGCAAGTTTTTATAGGCGATTTGTCAAGGAGTTTAGCACCATAACTGAACCACTAACTAAAGTGATAAAGAAGAATGTTAGCTTCCAATGGGAAATGCATAAGAGAATTCTTTTTCTTTACTTAAATCTAAATTAAGTAGTGCACTTTTATTGTCTTTACCCAATTTTTTTAGTACTTTCGAAATTAAATGTGATGTCTCACATATAGGAATTGGAGTAGTGCTTATGCAAGAAAGAAAACCTCTTGTCTATTTTAGCTAGAAACTTAATGGAGCATCCTTGAACTACCTAGCCTATGACAAGGAGATGTACACTTTGGTAAAAGCCTTACAAACATGACAACACTACCTATTGCCTAAAGAATTTGTTATCCATATCGATAGTGAAAGTTTGAAATACCTAAAGGGGCAACAAAAGCTCAACAAAAGACATGTCAAATAGAGTGAGTTCATAGAGTCTTTTCCATATGTCATAAGTTACAAACAAGGTAAGAAAAATATTGTGCTGACATTTATCCCTAAGGTATGTGCTTCTTTCTATTGGGATTTGAATACATCACGAAGTTGTATGAACAAGACCATGACTTTAGCTGATTCTATATTGCTTGTGAAAAAGTTGCTCATGAAAAGTATTTTAGACATAATAGGCTTTTATTTAAGGATAACAAGTTATGTGTGCCTAATTGCTCATTGTGTGAATTGCTTGTGAGGAAAACACATGGAGGGGGATTGATGGGGTATTTTGGAGTACAAAAGACTTTAGATGTTTTACATAAACATTTTTATTGGCCAAATATATGATTAGCTATTTAAAAGATTTGTGTTAAATGTGTTGCATGTAAACAAGCTACGTCTAAATCTAAACCACATGTATTATACATGCCTTTACCTATTCCTAGCATACCTTAGGTTGATATTTTAATGGACTTTGTTTTGGGTTTGCCTAGGTCTAAAAAAGGTCATGATTCCTTTTTTTTTTTTTGTGGTTGATAGATTTTCTAAAATGGCATACTTCATTCGTTGTCATAAAATCGATGATGTCATTAATGTTGCAAACTTATTTTTCAAAGAAATTGTGATAACATAGTATGCCTAAAATTATTTTTAGTGGTAGGGATACAAGATTTTTTAGTTCTTTTTGGAAAACTTTATGGGCAAAGATAGGAACTAAGTTATTATTTTCTATTACTTGTCACCCCTAAACAGATGGACAAATCGAAGTTATGAACCAAACTTTAGGACAATTGTTGTGAGTGATTATTAAAAAGAATTTGAAAACATAGGAAGAATATTTACCACATATTAAATTTGCTTATAATCGTAGTGTGCATTCATCTACTCATTGTTGCCCTTTTGAAAATTGTTTATGAGTTTGTTCCTTTGAGTCCTTTGGATTTACTTTCTTTGCCCATGGACATGAGATTAGATGGAGATGGGAAAAAGAAGGCATAATTTGTTAAGTCTTTGCATGAGAAGGTTCTCATGAACATTAAAAAAAGGAATGAACAAATTGCTAGACATGCTAACAAGGACATATAAAACTTGTGTTTGAATTTGGTGATTGGGTTTGGGTACACTTTAGAAAAGAGAAGTTTCTTAATCTTGGAAAAAGCAAACTTAACCCTAGGGACAATGAACCTTTGCAATTTGTGGAGAAGATTAATGATAATGCTTATAAGATAAACTTTCCTAGTGATTACAATGTTAGTGTTTCTTTTAATATTGTTAATTTATCTCCTTTTGAATTTGATGAAGGTATTGATTTGAGGACGAATCCTCTTGAGAAAGGAGGGAATGATGCAAATATCCAAGGTAAGCTCAAAGATCCACTTCAACTTCAAGGTCCAATCACATGGGTGTTGAACTAGGATAATCAATCCTATGTTTAGAACCACTTTTGATCTTGACAAAGTAAATTGATCATCACTAATATTTCAAATAAGTGTTGTTCTTGCAGAATTGAATCAATCTCTCAAGAAGAATTGAAGAAGTTAATGAACTCAAAAGTAACATGTAAATCACGACCGCAACCTAAGATTCGTGACCGCGACTCATGTTAAGACATGCTGAAAATCAAGCAGGCGAAATCGCAGTGCCATTCTCGACCGCGATCCTTGAAAAGAAAGAAGTCAGATTGACACAGATGAATTCGCGGTGGAAGTCTCGGCTGAGTCGCGACCGCGAATTTCAAAAAAATTCAAGAGCAAAGCAAGTTCACAACCACAGCTTGACAAGTGTCCCAGAAGACTGTTGGAAGTCAAAAATCGCGGACACATCTTGCTGGTAGCGACCGCGATCCTTGTGGAAGAAAGTTAACCAATTTGGCAGTTAGATTCGCGGCCTCTGTCGTGGCCTGTGTAAGAAAACTCGCGACCGCGACTTCTAAAAATAGGTGAAAGACAACGACTATATTTTCCTGGTGAACTAATAAGAAGCTGCCACGTGGGCTAGCCGTTAGAAACAAACGGGGTTTCCTTTGAAGAATTTGGATTTCACGACCGCGAAAGGCAGTAGCGACCGCGATTTCATCCTAACAAGCATTAAATGCAAAATCTGTCAAACATGTCTCAAAGATTTAGTGAGCTATGATCTGTAACGTCTCTTTGGTGAAGTTTGGCTATAAATACTCCACCAAACAACCATGAAGAAGGTTGCTAAGGAATTTATTACAAGTGTTAAAAGCTCTCAATCTTTGCTACTCATTTTCTTCATCTTCTTTATAAGTGTTAGGTGTGAGCATTAAACACCA
>CATIWR010249687.1:0-37578 GCA_949677035.1 Omphalea diandra
CCATTCAATCGGTAGGAGCGACGGGCGGTGTGTACAAAGGGCAGGGACGTAGTCAACGCGAGCTGATGACTCGCGCTTACTAGGAATTCCTCGTTGAAGACCAACAATTGCAATGATCTATCCCCATCACGATGAAATTTGAAAGATTACCCGGGCCTGTCGGCCAAGGCTATAGACTCGTTGAATACATCAGTGTAGCGCGCGTGCGGCCCAGAACAACTAAGGGCATCACAGACCTATTATTGCCTCAAACTTCCTTGGCCTAGAAGGCCATAGTCCCTCTAAGAAGCTGGCCGCGGAGGGTCGCCTCCGCATAGCTAGTAGCTTGATCTAATTAGGTACTTATATGAGGCCCTTTCTTTAACTGGGAGATTAGCATAGTAGTTGATCATGCTAACTTAATTTGATATTAAAGGTGATCAAAGGGCAGGCAATTTCAGAGTACTTGGCATAATAACCTATTGAATAAGGAGCATCCAAGCTTCCCCAATTCCTAGATAAAGGGTTATGAGTAATTAAGCCCCAAAGATGGAGAGTGTACTTCAATAGAGCTATAAATAAGAAAGAGGCAAGTATATGGGTGGTCATGATGTCATCCAAAGGAGACATCTTTCTCGTGGCTAAGAAGCTCAATTACAAGGTGACTAATAGTATGGATGAAAATGAAGCATGCATACTAATACTCAAACTTCTGAAGCAAATAAGAGTTAAGATAGTAAAGGTGTTCAAGGACTCATTGTTGGTAATTTTATAGGTAATAAAAGAGTGGAAACTGAAGGAAGAACGTTTAGGCCCATATATGGAGCATATAAAGGGGTTGGTATAAATTTTTTAGAGAGTCATATTTCATTATCTATCAATAGAAGAGAATACAATGATTGATGCCTTAGTCACTTTGGTTTCTGCCTGGGATGAAATGAATGCGATACCTATGAAATCGCTTATTACTCTTCAATCTAAGGTGTCATGTTATAAGGATACTGGAGTAATGCCTGTTACTAGATAAGTGGCCTTGGTATTTTGATATACAAAAATATTTAAAGAGCAATAAGGAGCTTAAGAAAGGAAGGATAGGGATGTGATTTAGAGGTTATCTTCACAGTTTGTGGTTTATGATGGGGTAATATGCAAGAGAATGCCTAATGGAGTTCATTTGTGATGTCTATCCGAAGAGGAAGCCTATAAAGTCATGAATGAGGTCAAGGTTGTCAAACTTGTTTTTTCACCCTAAAATCGATAGAAAACCCTACAATTGAAATCGTAAAATCGTAGGATTTTATAACATAACAAAATACCCTTTAAATTATAATTATACATATATAAAAATATAAATAAGACATTTTTAAATTTAATATACATAAAATTACATTCAAAATATCATAGGAGAACATGTTCATAAAAAGATTCAAGTTCGTATTACATATCATAACATTAAAATACCAACAAAAAATTAGTTCAAATCCATTACACATTTAAGTTAATAATACAAAACATACAAATAAATACTACATGAAATAAAATATGACATTTAAAAAAAGTCATCAACAGTCTTATTCAAATCAAACCATTCATCTTTATCCGCATCAATATCATTGTTATTTCCATCTTCATCATCTTCAAATTCATTGCCACCAAAAGACTCATTGTTAGTATTTTCACAAATATTATCATTAATAATGACATGGTAATGAATTATTCATCCATTGGAGTCTCCAATGATTGCTCATTTTCATCACCAGTAACACTAATATCATCTCAATCTTTATGAATGTCCTAATTATCATTTTCATTCTTTCTTACTGCACCATCCAAAACACCTAACCAATCTGCATTTCTTGAAACATCAAGGTTAGGTTCCGTAATTATCCACTCATCATCAGAAGATAAATCTTGTAAGTCACAAATGATTATCCCTTTCTGTTTGTCTATCCTTCTAAGTTGTACGTCACAAATACCAAGTCATTCATTTTCTTTTTATGTAAATGATTTATTTTCTTAGTGTGAACTTATATAATAAGTTACATAAACTTTTGCAAGCAACTTTAAAAAAAAAACCAATAAAGAAAAGGGAGAGAAAAGATAATAAAAAAATTTATTTATTACCTACTCGAATGCACTCCAATTTCTCTCACATCCAGAAGAACTACAAGTCAAGCTTAATACTTGAACAGAAAATTTTTGCAACTTGGGACACTCACCTCCATAAGAATACCACCACTTTGCTAGTGCATTTTTGTCCTTTACCAGCTTGGCAACCTCAGTCCTAAATAAGCCTTTTACATCCTTAAATCTTGCAAGTTACATTTCCACCTCACATCTTTCTTTTGGATTAGGAACCATCTTTTCCAAGCATTTATATAACCTAATTTTGATGTCAACATTGACTTTAAAATTGGGACTGTAATGGTATCTAGGATTTATGCAGCAAGTTGCAGCATGCTATGGTCTATGGAGCTAAAGTTCCCATCTCTAATCAATAGAAAAAAATAATGCTCAATATATATTTATAGCTAGAAAAAAAATGGAAGGCATAACTAATATTTGTTAAAGGCAATATAAATTTAAAATAATAAAGAATAATTGCAAAAAACAAAACAAGGAGTTTAGGTACATATATTATAGTTAAGTATTTACTTTTTTGTTTTACATTGTTAAAATTGTCCATGATTTTCTCTCTAGCACAAGCCATTTCCTTTTAAATGAAACCCATAGTTGGTGTCTCATATAAATCCACCAATTGAAACACTTGAATGATAGGGCATGTTGCCTTAAGACAAGAAACCACAATTTTCCAAAATCTATTATCCAATAATACCATTTATTGAACTCATTTTTGATCATTTGAAGAGACACATCTACTACACTTCCATGACTTAGAAGTAAACATTATCATCAATGCACCTTTGCATTCGCTTAGACATGCTAAAGTTAAACAAGTAGTAGCAAAATGAGTTGCCCCAGGTGTGATCAAATCCCTATTCTTTGTGAAGTGCCTCAACATGGAAATAAGAAAGGTCCTTGAATAAATAAAAGTTTGTTATTCTTTGTGCTTTTGAGATTATTGCATTGTGGACCTTTAACTTCTTCTTAAAGTCCTTTAGTATCATTAATACAGTGAGTGGCACAATGAGTCCAATAAAGCCTTGCTCTTTTCTCCATTAGCTTATCCCCTACTGCCTTGTAATTAGCAGCATTATCTGTGATCATCTGAATAGCATTCTCCTCTTCAGCCTTCTTTACAATGTCATCCAACATCTCAAAACTTTTTAGTAGATTTAGAGATGTCATATGCATCAATTGATGTCAAAAAAATTGTTTCCTTCAGACTATTCACCGAAAAATTATAAATAGAATACCTTTTTTATTTGTCCATCCATTTGACATGATAATGCAACCATTTTTTTTTCCATTTAGCTTATATTACTCAAGCAATTCCATGTTTACTATTACTTCATTCTTTAAGTACTTCTCCCTAATTTCATGGTAAGATAGAGGTTTCAATTCACAACCATATTTCCCAATCAATTCAACCTTTTTTTGCAAATTTAGGATTCTTTACATAATTAAAAGGAATTACACAAACATAGGAAAAATGAGCAAATTGTTGACATACTTCTTATCTCAATTTCTTTATCATCAATTGATTAATAATTGTTTGAGTACTTATATCCATACCATTCCCTTTCTTCACAAAAAAATATATAATACGTTTCCCCTTATGCTTTGACATAATTTGTTGTACCTCATTTTCATCATCTACTGAATCATCAATGTCATGGAATTGTTTTTTTGTTTCTCTGTTAATTCAACTTTTTTACCAAAACAATAATCATTTGCTTCTTGACATCATCTGATGCTCTTTTAAAATGCTCTACATCTTTTCGAGTACAAACTAAATGATTCTTGAATCGAAAAGTCCCTCTAGTGAAAATTTTCTCCCAAAATTTACACTAACCTTTCTTTAAGTTTTTATCCACATCCATGCCATATTGTCATGCCAAATTTGATATATTTCTAGCTGCATTTTTTCTTTTAGTCATAGCCTTTGAAGAATTAGAAGTAGACATCTCGAATTCAATCACTGTTAAAGGAAAAAAAATAAATATGATTTAACCAGTCTCTTAATGATAATACATAAAAATCAGATTGTCCAATCCAAATATTAAGTTAACAAAACAAGAATGATCAATAATCATAAATAGTTTTAGTAATCACCAATAATCATCAATTTTTCATAGAATTTATTAGAAATAATACTCTAAATTTTACTTTTAAGTTTTCAGTCAACTTATATGCATATTCACATCCACATTTTCCAGAATATTTGTAGAGTTATTTCATTTAATTAAAGAAAGCAAAACCCATGTTATCACTAATATCATGCCAACAAAATGTAAAAGTTAAAGCAAATATTCAAAAAATAAATGAGTATTTCCCTGTTGCATTCTCCTTTTTGATGAAGTAAGCAACATTTTTGAATTGACAATAAGAAATATTTTAAGACATTATAGTTTACATTATGCACAAACAAAATCACTAAAAATAAATTGTAGCATGTTGCACTATCAAAAAATTGAAATGCGAATACTAAAAGAGTTTATAATTTGCACAGGCAGTTTGAGGCTATAATGAAGACCCATGAAACTTTCAAGTAAGTTTGGGAGAAAAATGGGAAACACCAACATTCATTTAGGATGATAACTAGACAAATTGTCTTAACTCAAGAAAGGAACACATCAACATTCAATCCATAAACCCAAAAGACATTTGTTTATCATTTAGTTGACAAAGGAAAATAACCAAAATCTTAAACAGTGCTCGTTAGCAAATTCAATCCATAAAATAAAAGGATCCACCAATATATCATAAAACAAAAAATATTCAAACCACAAAACAAAATATATAGGCAAAATAATGGAAGTAATTAATTATACATACCTCAACAACAGGTGTACGGTACCTTTTGATCTCGAAAGAGTAGCAGAAGTGAAAAACCTGGCCTATATTAGCCACATATGTAACTATTAATCAAAAGCAACAATAGAAGTGAAGAATAATTGATTGAACAGTAGCAGTAATGCCAACTCCTGAAAGTGAAGAAGTCAAGCATCAAAGGAGAAGAGAGCCGAAGCATCAGAGGAGAAGAAACCCAAATCGAAAAAGTTAATTAAAGCTATTGGCTCTAGTACACCAAGAGCGAGGGTTGAATTGGTGGCAAATTTGGACTTTTGATTTTAGAGGAAGCACACAAGATGAAAGATTAGAGAAAGGGTAAGAGAAGAATGAACATAAGAGTTTTATAATGGTTCAGGTATTAACCAACCCTACATCCACTCTCCAATTCACTAATTAGGTATTTCACTCAATCCAAATGATGTTTCCAAGCTCACACCAAACTTTTATAACTTGTGTTTTTTAGGCTCACACAAAAACCTCTTACAAGTGTTTTCAAGGCTCACACATAAAACCTCTTACAAGTGTTTTCTCAAGGCTAACACTTAACCTATATAAGAGTTTTCTAAGGCTCACTCTCAAACCTTTACAAGAGTTTTCTATACAAAGGCTAACTCTCAAACCCAACCTAAAAGGTGTTTAAAGCTCACACCAAACTATGTATAAAGAAATAAAGAATTGAAGTTGAGAAATAACTTAGCAAGGGTTTTGGCACATATCAATGGTTATCCTCTTGCATTCAAATCTATTTAGTGGTGTATTTATAGGCAATAACCACCAAAGAGATGTTACAAATAAACTATGTCAAAATCTCTAAGTTGTGCTAGTCATATCTTGCATTAAATGCTCGTCAGACGAAATTCACGATTAAGAATGAATTCGCGACTAATTTTAAAATGTATCTAACGGCTAGTCCATGTGGCATGAAACCATTGGTCTCTTAAAAAACTAGTTGTTAGATCTTTCTAACGAATCTTAAAATTTACGGTCGCTACTTTAAAATCGCGATTGCTATTTTCCTTTTCAGACGCTATTGTCACTGTGAAATCGTTTGTCTAACATAAAGATTATTTTTGAAATTTACGATCAAAACCGAAATTTGCGATCGCGACTTTTCAATCTCAATAGCTACTTTTTCAAAATTCGCGGTCACTTTGTTATTCGCAGTTGCTAATTTCAAAGGCAGATTTTCATAGTTGGAGTTTCTTGCTTCCAATCACTTATATTCAACTCCTAATGAGATTCTATCTTAATATTTGCAAAAACAACACTTAAAATTGATATTTGAACCTTTCAATCTATTGTCAAGATCAAAAGAGAGTCTTGACTTAGGTTTGAACATCCTAGTCCAAAAATCTCCCTCTTTTTTTATTTTGACAATCTAGATTGAATATGCAAAGGATAAAGAATCAATTATGCATATCTTAAGAGAATGATTGTAAAGTGATTCAAAAAAATAAGTATGAAATTGCTCCCCCTCAATCCATACTCCCCTTTAGTTATTGTAATAAGATCATTATCAATTTTATCTCCACTTATGTATGTTCCCTCTTTGTATATTCAATAAATTATCTCTCCCCCTTTGTCAAGATAAAAAAGAGAGGAATAGGAGGGAATAAAAGAGAGAATGGTGAATATGAGAGGGAATGACCACAAACTTGTCAATTGTACAAACTGAAATTAGAAGCAAACATAATTACTTTTGCACAATTGATGACAATATGTCACATAAGAAGATAAATGGATGAAACATAAATTGCATGGAAATTTTATATAAAAAACATAAATACAAAATAATTCAAACATTTAAAGATGCTTGAACACACAAACTAAGGCTAGAAATTTAAGAATTTTCATGTATGACACTAGTATAGAGTATATGATTTTGATAATTGATTTCAACATTTGAAATATATAAAGCCTTAAATGCAAAATGATTTGACTCAACTCATTATACAATCAATCAAATCAAATCAAACATGTCAAACATAGATATATCATGTAATAAAACTCCCCCTAAATGCATGCATAAATATATTAAGTTAAAAACATAAGGGCTAAGAGATACATTACAAGTTTAGTATCAATGGCTTGATACCAAATAACCATTTGAAACTTTATCCCTTCTCCATTAGCAATCTCCATTCACCTTTAGATTTTCCATGATGAGAATTTGATGAATGAGTCCTCATTTAATATCAAACACTTTGCTTTGTACCCAAACATACTTAGGTCATTGGGGGTAAGTCTTGGAAGGGTCCTCCAATTTGAGGTGGGCCTTCCTAATATGGCAAAATACATTGATAAGCCTATATCTCATGCAATAATGACATTAGAGCTTAGATTTATGAGTCTTTCTCCTATGCACAACCTTAGTATAAGTAGGGAGCCTTCCTATACTTTGGTTATGAGATTGTATGCAAGCGTATGAGTGATTAAGAATAGAAGAGAATTTTTTGTGTTTGTGTGTTTAAGCATGCTTCTTGTTATAAATGTAAGCATAATTTGCTCTTTGAGCCTTGGGGGGTCTTTCCTTTACCCTTAGTCATAGGATTGTTAGTGCTAAGAGCACCTTTCTTCCCCATGACCTCAATACTTGAAGTTTGAGGTGTTATTACTCTAATGAATGTAGTAAGTGAAGATGTAGATGTAGAGGCTCCATTGAAGCCTATACCATGTCTAACTAAAAGAGGTCATTGAGGTACAATAAGTGTATATAAAGCTTCATTTCCCTTATGAAACTTAGAGATAGAATTTCTAAGCTCAATGACTTCATCCTTTAAGGAGTCATTTCCCTTTCTCAAGGATGTTATGGATGAAGATGATCTTAAGAGACTTTCAATAGATTTTTTGAGTTCTTCGTTTAAAGTCCTCAATTCAATTAAAAGATTATTCAAAGATTCAAATTCATCCTTTAACTTGGAACATTTTTTCTTGTAAGTTTTCATTTGTGACTTATATTTGTCACATTTCAAAGTGAGAGATTCTAAAAGCTCTTCATCTATATCATCAAATGCATCATAATCATCATAAGAGTATGAAGAAGTACTTACCTCTTTGGAGGAGTCCTCTTGAGCCATGAAACAAAAGTTTGCTACTTCATCTCCATCATCATGTTGACCACTTGAATCATCATCCCAAGTAGCCTTAAAGGTCTTATTCTTTTCCTTGTGATGATAGGAAGATGAATTACTTTGGATTCTTCTTTCTCTTCTCTTTTTCATCAACTCCTTGGTCCTTTTTGATATTTTGGCAAGCTCTTTTTCTTCTTTATCACTTTTATTTAAGTCACTTGAGGTTGAATAATCTTCTTGAGCTTTGAAGGCCAGAGCTTGCTTCTCCTCTTTGTGTCTTTATTCTCTTAGCTTCTTCATCTCTTCATCTTTCTTGAGAGCCATCTTATGAATTAGCAGTTTACCAATGAGGACATCGGTTGGCATTTTCCCAATCTCTAGATTGGATTCTTGAATGTTGCATACTCTCGCACCAAATTTATTTAATGAAAGAGATTTGAGGATTTTAGTGTTTACCTCATTGTTGGTAAAAATCCTTCCAAACTTTTTCATGTTTGAGACAATTGAGAGGAGTCTATTTGTCATTTCGGTGATGCTCTCATGGTCTTTTATCATGAAGAACTCCCACTCTATCACATACATCTCTAACCTACTTGATGTCACAAGAGTTATGCCCTCATGATAGTTTTCTAACAATTTCCATATGGCATATGTAGTTTGGCAATGTTGGATTCTTCTAATTTCTTCTCTTGACATGGAGGTTAGGAGAATAGCCATTGCCCACTTGTTCTTCCCCTTTGCCTTCCATTGTGCTTCACTCCATTCTTCTCTTGCAATTGCCACCTTTACTCCTTCAACCATCTATATTTGAGGCTTCCACTCTTCAAAAATATAATCCTATAAGTTGATGAGATCACTATCAAGATATTTCTCCATTTTATGCTTTTGAAGAGCATAATCATTGCCATTAAAGTAGGGATTGAGGTGAGAGTGGACTCTTTCTTGTGCCATTATTCTTTTCTCACACAATTAAGGCTTAAATTAAGACTTGGTTCTGATACCAATTGTTATCCCTAGTGCACCAAGAAGGGAGGGTTGAACTGGTGGCAAATTTGGAACTTTGATTTTGGAGGAAGCACACAAGAATGAAAGATTAGAGAAAGGGTAGGAGAATAATGAACACAACACTTTTATAGTGGTTCGGGTATTAACCAAGCCTAAATCCTCTCCCTAATTCACCAATTGGATATTTCACTCAATCCAAATGGTGTTTCTAAGCTCACACCAAACTTTTACAACTCGTGTTTTTTAGGCTCACACAAAAACCTCTTACAAGTGTTTTCAAGGCTCACAATTAAAACCTCTTACAAGTGTTTTCCCAAGGCTAACACTCAACCTATACAAGAGTTTTCTAAGGCACACTCTCAAACCTATACAAGAGTTTTCTACATAAGGGCCAACTCTAAAACCCAACCCAAAAGATGTTTAAAGCTCACACCAAACTATGTACAAAGAAATAAAGAATTAAAGTTGAGAAATAACTTAGCAAGAGTTTTGGCACATATTAATCGTTATCCTCTTGCATTTAAGTCCATTTGGTGGTGGATTTATAGGCAATAACTACCGAAAAGACATTACAAATAAACTATGTCCAAATCTCTAAGTTGTGGTAGACATATCGTGCATTAAATGCTCATCAGATGAACTTCGTGGTCGAGATTAAATTCACGGTCACTAATTTTGAAATGTGTCTAACGGCTAGTCCACGTGGCATGAAACCATTGGTCTCTTCAAAAACTAGCCATTGGATCTTTCTAAAGGATCATAAAATTCGCGATCGCAACCTCAAAATTGCAATCGTTATTCTCCTTTTCGGACGCGATTGTCATCGTGAAATCGTCTATCTAACATGGAGATGTTGTTTTTAAAATTTGTGGTCGCTACCGAAATTTGCAGTCATGACTTTAGAATCTCAACAACTATTTTTTTCAAAATTTGCGGTCACTTCAAAATTCACGGTCACTAATTTCGAAGACAAATTTTCATACTTGGAGTTTCTTGCTTCTAATCACTTCTATTCAACTCCTAATGAGATTCTATCTTTATATATGCAAAAACAACACTTAAAATTGATATTAGAACCTTTCAAACTATATTTTCAAGATCAAAATAGAGTCTTGACTTAGGTTTCAACATCCTAATCCAACAAAAGCCAAATCGAAGAAAGCCAAAGATGAGCAACAAAGGGAAAAGAAATGCCCCAATCAATCCTATTTGCAGAGAAGAGAAGAGGAGCAATCCCCAAATCAAAGAAGAAATCCCTAATCTAATTTCCTAAATAGATTTCTATCTGATGCATTTTTTTTTCATTTACTCAAAATGCGTTGTTTTGGTGCAAAATAATGCCATTTTTATTTTAAAAAAATATAGGTCTTTAAGAGTCCAAGTTAACTTGATAAAATCATGTATAAACTCACGATTTTATTGAGTTTGATGTTCCAACACTCGATTTCAATTTAAGTTTACTACAAGTTCAACTTTATATGCATGTTGAATCGTTTGAATGATTTTGACTCATAAAATCATATAAGTTAAAAAGTTTTTTTAACAACATTGGAAGAGGTGCATGTAGGAGTTTGTGGTCCTTATATGAATGGGAAAGTGTTAACGAGGAAGATTTTGAGACTCGGATACTATTAGACCACTATGAAACATGACTGCATTCAGAAAGTTTGAAGTTGTCATGAATACCAAATTCATAGAAGTCTTAGTCGCTTGCCATGAATCGAGTTATAGAATTTAACCTCACTTTGACAGTTTGTAGCATGGGGCATTGATGTAATTAAAAACATCATACCATCTTCTACCAAGGGGGCACAAATATGTCATAGTGGCAGTAGACAACTTTTCAAAGTGGGTAAAGGCAATAGCCTTAGATAAGTTAGGGCCAAAGTAGATGACACAATTTATGGAGAAAAACCTCATTCGTCGTTATTGTGTACCGCACCATATTGTTACAGATAATGTTATCCATTTCCAAGTAGAGGCTAAGGACATGTTAAGAAAATATAAGGTAGTCCACCATAAGTTGTCACCTCATAGACTACAGGCTAATGTACAAAATGAAAGCTGTAAATAAGAATGTTAAAAATGTCCTTGCTAAAATGGTTGAGACAAATAAGGACTAGCTGAGAAATTACCTCTTGCCATGTGGGGTTATTAAACTACGACGAGACATCAATTAGGATGACATTGTATTCCTTGGTGTATGGAATAGTGGTTGTGCTACCGATTGAGTTAAAAGTGAAGTCTTTACGAGTACTAGTAAATATGACATCTTTGAGTACCAATGGGTAAGAAATAGATTTGAACAATTGGCTATACTTGATGAAAAGAGATTGAAGCCCCTGTATCATATCAGTTGTATCAAGTCAAGATGGCCTATTCATTCAACAAGAAAATTAAGCCAAGCAAAATAAAGGTTGGTGATCTAGTGTCGAAGGAAATCCAATCGCAAACTCAGGATCCTTGAAGAAAATTCAAACCAAATTAGGAAGGCCCCTATATGATCAAGCAAATCTACTTAGCTGGAGAGGTGAAATTAACAAATATGGAGAGGAACGAATTCACTGAGCTGGTAAATCTAGACCGATTAAAGAAATATTTTATGTGAGGTGTGACAAAAGTGAAAATATCCTGCTAAGTCGAAAACCTAAGAGTGTGGCTTAGGTAAAAAATAAGGCATAAATAAAAAATGAAGAAGAAAGAACAAAAGAAAAGAAAAGCTCATTAAGTTGAAAAACTTGAAAGGGAGACTTAGACAAAAGTTAGAGCATAAAATAAGCAAAATAAATATAGTAAAAGTCAAAAGAGTGCAATTGACCATTAGGGGATCATTAGTAGGACAATTGGGTGAGAAGACAGGGATAAATGAGTAAAGGACTAGGATACAAAAGCATCGAGCAAGATAATTAGATGATTTAATATGCCAATGTTAAAAGTAGAAATCATACATTCAATTAATGTACAATATGTACAATGTAAGTGATTCGTGCCAAGCATAATATCAGATGGAAGTGCATTTACATAATTAAAGCAAATTCAATCATACATGTGTTTGAATTAGAATTAAATATATCACAAGTCTTTCCTAATAAAAGATCATAGTCTATAATTTGTTAGTGTGATGCTTGTAACTCAAAAGGTTGCACAACCATGCCATGTAGTTTGCATCATCATCATGTTGAGGGTCTCGACCAGTATAAAAGCCATAAATGTGATGACTAGTCTAAGTGGTTGTAACCCTGTCTAGAGGGTCAGAGGGTCCTCAATGAACAAAGTGAGGACCTACACCTTAAACTAGGGAGCACTAAACTAATGACACATGAGAGCAGGGTCATAAAATGTGCCTGAAGCAAAAGCAGGAAGGATGACTCAATCCCTATAAGTCCTCAAGATAACACATGATAGGTTCCATCGTGGGCAGCTTTAACGGATATCGGTGATAGTGATATGGGACATCCACTCAGCCTATTTGAGTCTAGTAGTGGTCGGCCTAGTTAGGTGATGGTTTGAATTATGTTATACGTAATAAAGTCTCGTATCCATGGTCGGGGTAGCCAACAGTCCTAACCTTTCTTGTAGCCATATTTGAAAAAAAAAAAAAAAGGAAATGAAAAAGGATGAGAAAATGAAAATAAAATGCTTGTTAGGTTGAAAACCCGACAGGTTGATTCCCAAAGCCACTTTATCTAGTCCCCTAATGGTCTCCCCCAGAATTATCGATATAAGGCTCCTTTATGACTTCACTCCTTGCAAAAGTGGTAAAATCTACAGATCGATCTTGTCATCATCCCTCTTCTTCAGATACTCATCCATCAAAACAATAACTACAATGCTGGCTTGAGCAGCTCGAGCATGATCCCTAAAAGGGAATAGGATAATTAATGGGACCATAAGGATCTTCTCCTCCCCTAGATTGTACCAGGGGACATCCTTATATTGCAAGTCAAACAATTCTACCATTTTCCAAACATGTGAATAATTTAGTTAAAGTAGTGCAATTTGATATGCTGCTATGACACGACAGTCAAGAATAACACCAAACTCCTCTAGCACAAGACAAATTTCTGTATCCCCAAAGTGGAAGGTATGGGTGGTGGAGTCCCATAAGCTGTAAGCTGCCCAAAAAAAATGAAAGTTGAGATGAACATAAAAAAGGAAATGAAGAATAGAAAGATCTGGTATATCATACCAAACTTGGGGTAGGAGAGACCATAGAAAGGTTTTTGCCATATTTGCAGAATTAAAAGAAGCAAATGAAGAAATAGGGATCAAAACGACCTTTAATAACAAAAGGAGAGACCCATCGATTGTACAACTCTTAAGTTGGGCTATATAGCCCTCTACGCTAGGGTTGTACAACCCTCCCCTTCAATGAAGATAAATTGAACGATTTTCTCTCTAGTTTCTGGGTTAGAGAAAGCTTGGGTACCTATCCTGTAAAGCATGTATGTAAAAGTAGGAACCATATATGTTTAAGAAGCATAATCAAGGAAGGAAAATCAAAATTTTGCATTGGTAAAGCATATACTAAAGTTTGATCATAAATAAAAGATAGGAGGTCTAAAGGGCTCAACTGCCTTCGCTTTTAGAAGGGGTCACCTTAGAATCCTTTACCTTTCTATCTGTATCTACATATCCATAATCTCGATAATCCTCTGTCAGACACTCCATCTTTGCCTTTGCCTCTGCAATGTGTTGATTCCTCTCCCTAATCTCGCAGTTTTTGCACTGGATCATCTATTGCAAGAAACATAAAAGTTAAAGATATTTAAGGCATTAAGCACATAAAACACAAACCATGAACATGTATGCATGCATTATTTTTTTTATGTTTCACTAACCTGTCTAAAGCACATTTGGTGTGTTATGGCCTTCTTTAGCACAATGATTAGGTCTACAATGGCCTCTACCTAGATGCGAGGAATCTATAAAAAGTGAAAAAGTAATGCCATCGAGAGTATGATTGACAATATAAGGTACAATAAACACAAAGAAATAAGGTACTTATATGAGCGGTCTCAGTTGGCTTGAAGGCACAAATGGATCGGGTGGTCTACAATGACATCACTAACCCAGTTAATGAAGCCATGCAAGACTCTATCAGGTTGTTTAACATAGAGGCCAAGTGGCTCGCCATTATAGGCTCCACACTTCTTGAAGTAGATCCGCAAGGCTATTTGTGACGTCGAGCAATAGTTAAACTGAACCCAAAAGCAGAAGTAAAAGGTCTCTTAGTCACCTAAGCAATGGTTCCTCAACCAGCATGCTGTAAGGCAATCCCCTCATTAGGTGCACAACAAGGAAATGTATGGATTGCTATCTTTATCAAATGAAGGCTCCCCATGAGCACGCCAATCATCCAGGGCCTATAGGGTACCCCTGTAAAAGATAGCTACTCTCCTTATATGTACTGCAATGCTTTGACAAAGTCTACACTTGTTAGTTCCCTTACCTAAAATAAACTTGTAGGTGTAGGTTGTGGAATAGGGCACTCGTCGAGACCCTCATACTATTGAAAGACGCACTATCCTAAATACCACTCCCTAATTGAGGGTCTCACCATCAAACGATGATTATAAAGATGACCTTTGCCTCTTCCACCTTTCGTGCCTATGTCACCATAAAACCTCTCTAGTCAAGCCATAACTGAAATAAAGATGCAAACTCACTATAAGTATAATACCATAAAATAAAAGGAATAATTACGACTAATGTAATTATATTGATGTAGGAAAAATACCTAGTCCGGAGTGATGGTGTTCAAGCGAGCGTGCCTAGTAGCTAAGGGAGAATCCTCATAGCTCACTACATTCCACAGTGCAAAGTGAAGATAGCTGCCCTCCACGTTGTCCTTGGGATCCAACCCCTGCAGTAGACCTAGCTTCATCTCTTTGAGTTGGAAAAACCAACCCCCACCACCTTCTCAGTCTAAAATGCCCTAGCTTCCCCAAGAAGCCCAATTATGCCTAAAATTACCAAAATGCCCCTAATTTCTAAAAAACCCCTAAACACCCAGAATTACTAGAACACCTAAAACATTTTAAGTGGTTTCAGAACATCTAAATTACCAAGATACCCATAAATGATAAAATTGCCCTGTCCAAACGTTAATAAGTATTTTCAAGGAAAATCTCCTATTCTAGAAATGACAAAACCTAAGGAAGTGTTCCCCTAGCTTTTTGGTAGGGGCCCATCATCTTGAGATGCGAATAAATTTTTAGTACAGCTAGAAAAATTATGAAGATGTGGATTCAATTTCATTGATACCAAAAAGGCCCAAATGACATAAAGGCTGCCTAAGGCATCCCCGAGCTAGATTAAGTAGTTAGAAAGGCTAAAACATGTATGAAAAGTCATCAAAACGCCTGGCACTTGCTAGATAGCTACCATAACCACTTCAGTACCTGGTTGAGAGCTATTGAAAAGTCATCAAAACACTTGGTACCCGCTAGATAACTTCCAGAACTACTTCAGTACTTGTTTGAAAACTGTTAAAAATCATCAAAACACTCTTTACCTACTAAGAATCTACCAGGATCACTCCAGTACTTACTAGAAGACTGCTAAAAGGTGAAGTTCAACCTTGTTACTTGCTAGAGAGCTACCAAGAAGTTCAGTACTTTCTTGAGAGTTACTGAAGTATGATCACCCTTAGTACTTACTAGAGAGCTACCAAGAAGTTCAGTACTTTCTTGAGAGTTACTGAAGTATGATCACCCTTAGTACTTGCTAGAGGGCTGCTAGAAGGAGGAATTCCATCTTGGTACT
Source organism: Omphalea diandra (assembly GCA_949677035.1). Classification (NCBI taxonomy): domain Eukaryota; kingdom Viridiplantae; phylum Streptophyta; class Magnoliopsida; order Malpighiales; family Euphorbiaceae; genus Omphalea; species Omphalea diandra. The sequence continues at coordinate 15,801 of CATIWR010249687.1, forward strand.
TATTAGAGGGATGCCAAAAAGCTTAGCACTTACTCAAAGAGCTACTATGTAATTTGTATCCTTTCTTATCCTTTATCTGATGCCCGAGTTTATAACTAATGCTTTCTTGTGTCTTATCTTGAATCATTACTCAAATGTTATTTTCTAATACTCATAAAATAAGGGGTAAACTATAGGCATCAGATTTTGGGTCTAAAGATGCAAGCTCGATGATGAAAGTCACTAACTTGATTCCCTAAGATGCAAAAGCAATTGTCAAAGGGAGAGATGAAAGGCCTTAAAAACCTTAGAAAAGATTAAAGACCAAACCATAACCTATCTAGTAGGGTTGTACAACCTTAAAGCAAGGTTGAATATACTTATGTAAGGCTATACAACCCTCCCTAAACCTTAATCTTCAGAATGTTCTGGAATTGGTGCCTCCTTTTAACAATAAGGCTAACAGAGGGATGTATAACCCATTCTTGGCTGTACAATCCATATGTAAACCCTAATTCTAGTACAACACTCTCTTTCTCTGTGATTGGATGTGTCTATGGTGCAACGATAACTATTTTTGGTACTGTGCACCCATCCAACACCTATAAATACCCCCTCATTTTAAGAAAAGAGAGAGGCTTAGAAAAACTTAAAGTTACTCTACCAAAAATTTCTCTTAATCACCTGCACACATAAAAATTAAAAACCCTAACCTCACATCACCCACTCTAAGGTAAAACTAGGCCTTTATCTTTACATTTGTGTATTCCCCTTAGCATCCCTGAAGGATTTTAAAATTATCATGTGCTTCTAAGGGCAAAGACATCACTAGAACACACCGAATACTTTATTTTCCCTTCTTTTTCTCTCCCTTTTCTTTCTCATTTTCTATTTTTGAAACCTAAAAAATAAGGATTGTATAGCCTTATTAGTAATTGTATAACCTTTATTCATGTTGTACATCTTAGGTTCCTTGCAACATAATAGAGGATCTTCTTCTTTCTCATAGACTAATAACATGGGATAACCTCTATATCTAATAACATGGCTGAGTATGAAGATGTGTGTTGGGACTTGAACTCCTAAAGTAAATTAATGTCAAGGCAGTAAAGGTGTTTAATGATTCATTATTGGTCATTTCATAGATAACGGACAAGTGGCAGCTGAAAGAAGAATGTCTAGCCCCATACTTGAAGCATCTAAAGGGGTTGGCACAAAACTTCCATAGGGTCACGTTTCATCACTTGCCAAGAGAAGAAACTGCAACGATTTATGCCTTAGCCACTTTGGCCTCTATTTAAGAAGGGCATAAGGTAATGCCTATGAAGCCACTTATCATACTCTGGTCTGGGACACCATGTTACATGGCTGTAAGTGTGATGCAGGTTTCATTGGAAAATCGCCCTTAGTATTTCAATATACAAAGGTACTTAGAAGATGATAATTACCTATAAGGGGTTGCGAAAAAGGACAATTACTTGATCCAGAGGCTATCCTTGCAATTTATGGTGTGCGATGAGGTAATGTATAAGAGAATGTCTGACATGGTTCATCTGTGATGCCTATTAGGGGAAAAGGCCTGTAAGGTCATGAAAGAGGTACACACAAGGGTTTGTGGTCCTTAAATGAATGGTAAGGTATTGGCAAAAAACAATTTGAGATTGGGACACTACTAGACTACTATAGAGCATGATTGTATTCAAAAAGTTCGTAGTTGTAACGAATGCTATATTCATGGTATTCTCAGTCATTCATTACCTACTAAGTTGAAGAACTTAACTTCACCTTGGTTGTTTGTAGCATGAGGCATTGATGTAATCAAGAGAGTCAAATTGGCTTCTATTAGGGGACATAAGTACATTGTACATTGTAGTAGCGGTGGAATACGTCTGAAAGTGGGTAAAGGCCAAAGCCTTCGCTAAGCTGGGGGCAAAGAAGATGGCATGATTTATTAAGAAGAACCTAATCTATTGCTATGATTTGCAACAACATATTGTTATAGATAATTGGATCCATTTATAGGTAAAGGTCAATGACAAGTGGAGAAAATACGAGATGATCCACTATAAATCGTCACCTTACAAACTGCAAGCTAATGGAGTAGTGGAAATGGTAAACAAGAATATTAAGAACATCTTTACCAAGATGTTCGAGAGATACAAAGACTGGTTTGAGAAATTATCCTTTTCCTTATGGGGTTATCAAACTATAGGAAGGACATCAACTAGGATGACACTATACTCATTGGTGTATGGGATGGAGGCAATACTGTTAATCGAGTTAGAAGTGAAGTCTTTATGAGTATTAATTGAATCTAGCATCGTTAAGTAACAATGGGTGAGAAATAGATTTAAACAATTGACTTTATTTGATGAAAGGCTAACAAGAAGGTCAAGCCAAGCGTGATAAAATTTGGTTATCTAGTACTAAAGGCAGTCAGACCACAAGCTCAAGATCCTTGAGCAAAATTTAAGCGGAATTGGGAAAACCCTTATGTAGCTAAACAAATCTATTCAAATAGAGCAGTGAAGTTAGCAGATATGAATGGAGATGAATTTATTGAGCTAATAAATCTAAACTAGTTAAAGATGTATTTTGTGTAAGGTGTGAAAAAAGTGAAAATAGCCTGCTAAGTTGAAAAGAAGAAAAGAAAAGAAAGAAAAAAGAGAGAGCTCACTAAGTTGAAAACCCAAAAGGGCAGCTTAAGTAAAAGTTAGAGCATAAAATACAAAATAATATGGATAAAATAGTAAAAGTTGAAAGAGTGCAATCGACCAATGGGGGACCTTTGGTAGGATAATAGGACGATGGCAAAGAACGTATGGATGAACGAGAGAAGAGTCAGCAAGATAGAGGCATTGAGCAAAATAATTAGATGATCTAGTGTGGCAATGTTAAAAGTAGAAGTCATGCATTCAATTACTGTATAATGTGCAAAATGTAAATGATTCATGCTAAGCATAATATCATATAGAAATACATTTGTATAATTAGAGTAAATTTAATTATACATGTCTTAGAATTATAACTAAATAAAAGACAATTTTCTCTCATAAAGGATCATTATCTACAGTTTGTTAATGTGATGCCTATTGCTCTAAAGGTCATGCAACCATGCTATGCAATATGTTTCATCGTCAGGCTAAGAGTTTTGCTTAGTGTAGAAATTGTAGATGTAACTATTGGTCTAAGTGGTCTTAACCCTATCCAGGAAGTGTGGGATCAGAGGATCCTCAACGAATGAAGGAAAGATCCGTGCCTCGAATTGAGGGGCACTAAACTGATGACGCATGCGAGCATAATTGTAAAATGTACCTGAACCTAAGGCAGAGAGGATGACACAATCTCCATAAGTTCATAAAGTGACATGTGATAGCTTCCAATAAAGACAGCTCTAGCGGATGTCAGTAATAGTGATGTAAGAAATCCACTAAACTCATTCGGCCTTAGTGGTGGCTGGTTTGGTTAGGCAGCAGTTCGAGTCATACTATAAATAGTAAAGCCTTACATTCATAGTTAGGACAACTAGTAGCCTTCACCTCTCTTGTAACCATATTTAAAGAAAAAATAAGAAAAAAGAAAGAAAGAGAAAGTGAGAGAGAAAAAAGAAAGAATAAAAAAAAAGAAAAAAAAGAAAAATGCTCGTTAGGTCGAATACTTGAAAGGGCGACCTAAGCAAAATTAAGTAATCCGCTAGATTGAAAACCCGCAAGGGCAGTCTAGATAAAAGTTAAAGCAATTAAAAAAAAGAAAAAAGAAGAAATGAAAAGGAAGGGAAAAAAAAAGAAGAGGTTGCAGGAATAATTCATACTTGAAGCAACAGTGAGCTCCCTATGAAGGAATCACTGACCTCCAAAGCCACTCTATCAAGCCATATAATAGTCTCACCTAGAGTCATTGACACCAAAGTCCTCCCTAACTCAATCCCCTCCAAGTGTGGAAGGATCTGCAAATCAATCTCCTTGTCCACCCTTCTCAACAGATACTCGCCCATCAGGATAGCAACTGTGATGTGAGCTTAAGTAACTTGACCAAGACCCTTAAAAGGGAAAAAAGTGATAAAAGGGGCCATGAGGATCTTCTACTCAACCAACGTATATTGGGAGACATCCTCGTATCATAAGTCAAATAGCTCTACCATCATCCTGACATGTGGTTAGTTCAGCTAAGTTAGTGCGATCCAATTTGCAGTTGTGATGCGACAATCTAGAATAGCACTAAACTCTTCTAGCAAAGTCTATATCTTTATATCTTTAAATTGGAAAGTATGAGTAGTGGTGTCCCATAAGTCATAAGTTGCCCACAAAAAGTACAGGTCAAGTCAAATACAAGAAAGGTAGACGAGAGCTAAAAGGCCTGCCCATGGTAGGTCAGACCAAAGCTGGGGTGGGAGAGACCTTAGGAAAGTTTTGGACAATTTGAGTTAGAAGAAGCAAATGAAGGAGAAATGTTCTAAACAAATTGCTTATAGTAAGGGCCCATAACCATTGGTTGTATAGCCCCTAACCAAGGTTGTACAACCCTCAAGCTAGGCTATACAGCCCACAACTATAGGGTTGTACAATCCTCTAGATGGGTTGTACAACTCATAAGCCTCAGGATTAAAATGAGATAGCCTTCCTTCAGTTTTCAGCTTAAGGATGGCTTGAGATACTTGTACTGTGAAACATATATGTAAGAAAAGCAACAACATGTGTTTGAGATGGATAATTAGAAAAAAAAAATAGATTTATGTATTACTAGACAAAATATCAAAGTTTCACAAAAATTAAAGGTAATACCACTTCAGTTTGCCCTAGCATATCTCAAGCAAACATCAACAAATAAGGACTTTCAAATCGTCTAATAAATTGCACAATTAGGTAAAGATATACTAATTGTGCTATATTGGAATGAAGAGGAAAAATTAAAATGTCCTTAACAATTAGAGAGGCAACGGAGTTAGGGTCTCCACTTTTTAGCTACCTCCACTCTTGGAAGGGGTCGCCTCTAAATTCGTGTCCTCATCGTCTGTGTTTATATACTCATGCTTTCTAGCCATCTTAGTTAGATGCACTATCTCTACCTTTGTTGTTGTAATTTGTTGATCCCTCTCCATGATCTCATGACTCTAGCACTGGATTATTTCCTATAAAGAAATACATGGGTTAAGATGTTTAGGACATAATGCACACAAAACAACAATCATGAATATGCATACATACATTATTATTCCTTTCGTTATGTTGTGTGTTACTAACCTGCATTGAGCGTATTTGGTGTGTTCCAGTCCTTTTCAGGGCGGCAGTCATATTGATAATGGCTTCGCCTAAACACACAAAATCTATAAATGAAAGAAGAGAGACATTTTCAAAAGCACAATGGGCAATGCAATCATAATACAATAAATGCAAAAGAGTATGTAACTTAAATGGGTGGTCTTAGTTAGCTCAAAATCACAGGCAAACTGAGTAACCTACAATGAAATCATTAACCCAGTTAATGAGCTATGTAAGATTCCATCAAGCTGTCTGACATGCAAGCCAAACTGCCCACCAGCACGGGCTCCATGCCTCCTAAAATAGATTTGCGGGCTCATTTACGGCCTTGAATGGTGATAGAATCAGATACAAAAGAGGGAACAATAGTCTTTTGTGTCACTTGAGTGGTAGTGCTTCAACCCATACACTTCAAGAAAGACCCTCATCGGCTATATAGCAAAAAAATGCACAAATCGCTGCATCAGATAATGAAAGTCTCCCCATGAGCACACTGATCATCTAGGACCTGTAAAGGATGCTCAACGAAGAAAACAACTCTTTGTTCACAAGTCATAGTGTTGCAGTAAGATCCCCCATAAGATCCCTTACCCAGAATAAGCTCATAATTGAGAGATGTGGAATAAGGCGCTTGTCTAGACCCTCACTCCATCGGTAGATGTGCTCTCGAGGCACCACTCCAAGATAAAAGGAACTATCATTAGAAGATAACCATAAGAAAGAGCCTCAATCTCTACCACCTCTAGTAACTATGCCACTATGGGACCTTTCTAGTTGAGGCATAGTTGCAATAAGCACGCAAAATCATTGTAAGTATAATACCAAGCAATATACTAAATAATCATGACTCATAAAGTGATTTATATAGAGGAAGAATAACGAGTCCAAAGTGATTGCATTCAAACAAGCACATCTAGTAGTCATAGGAGACTCCTCATAGCTAACTACACTCCATCATGCAAAATAAGTATAACCATCCTCCATATTGTGCTCAAAGTCTAACCTTTGTCAGGGGCAAGCAAAAGTGTGGGTCGTATCCATCCATCGCTCCTCCAACATGTGTATCATTGACAAATCAATCCTTGATAGGATGCAATCGCAAAAAATCTAGATCTCATTCCACTTAGACAGGCCACCACCTGAGGGTGCAATGTACTCCCCCATGCATTAGTAGAACCATTGGAGCTGCCTCTTTTTTAGAAGGATATAATCCCCTAAATAAAAAAAAGGAAAAATAATAATAAGACAAGCATGTACATATGTAATTAAAAAAAAAGCTTTTTAGGGACAAAATACCACAAGATTGGCAAATTGGCTAAGATAATAGATTGTTTACTCAGGGTGCATGCAATTCAACAAAAAAGTTTTTTAGGGACAAAATACCATAAGATTGGCAAATTTGCTTAGATAATAGATTGTTCACTCAGGTGCGTACCCTAATTATTCATGAAACATTCCATAAATTAATTTCAATTTACTTACTAATGCAGGTTAAAAAATAAAGCCTAAGTCATTCAAATCAACACAATCAATAAGCTTGGTAGACGAAAAAATTTCACTGAAAATAAAGGGTAAGTGTTCTAAAAATTATTTTTGAATATTTTATGAGCTAACCTAATGTTCGCAAGCATGTAGTAAATTTAGGGGTATTGCTTAAAGCCTATCGTGATAAGGTGCACATAAAGAAAAAAAATAAAATTGGGACAAGAGGAAAAGAACACCTATCGATCTCAAGGTTGTTCTTGATAAATGACAGTACAAGTTATAGATTGTTGACATGTCACCAGTTGGAAGGTAGCCAGGTGGAATCATTTTCATTGTCGCGTTCTTCAATGGGCTCATTCATTCGAACCCCCACTAAGATCGCAACTAATCAAGTGTGTTAAGAGTTGGGAGATCCTTATGATGTCGTACATCTCATTTTTGGGAAATTTGGCCATGTCAATCATTGGAAGAAGTCAAGATTGCTTAGGAGCTACATCTAAAACCTGAAGAGAAAAAGAGAAGAGATAGAAGACAAATGATGCAAATGAGATGAAAGGCTTATGAGCATTTATTTAGTGGCCTTAGGCTATATGGCCCTGTTGGGCTAAGCCAACCTTAGCTAGCCCAACGCTTCCTAGCCCCAGTAACCCCCTTTTCCTCTTCCTAGCCCATTGAGCCCAATACCAGCTTTCGAAAAAGTGTAATTATGATCAAATTACCAAAATACCCCTAACTTCCCAAAAAGCCTAATTATAGCTAAATTACCAAAATACCTTCAATTTCTTAAAAAGTCCATGAATGCCACCATTACTAAATACCCCTAATGTTCTAAAGGAGCCTAGGGTGACCAATTGCCTAAAATTTCTTTACTGCTTTTAGAATCCCATAGAACACTCTAAACTACAGGATATAAATCAGACCATCAAAAGCCTTTTCAATGGCAAGCAAACTCCTTTTAAGGCCCTAAAAATATTTTTAAGAAAGATTTCTCTTTCCAAAATGACGGAACCCAAAGACCAACTTTCTTTGCAAAATAGCAAGATCTAAAGGAGCACTTCCCATAGCATGTATAACCCAGGTCCATCACCTTTAGAAAAAAAAAAAAAACCCCAAGGTAGTTAGAAGGGTTGTAAAGGTACGAATTCAACCTCATAAATGCCAAAAAGTTTTAAATGACATAAGAATTATTCAAGGGGCACCCTAAGTCAGTAATCATCTTTCAAAAAGACCAAAACATACATTAAAAAATGCAAAAGCGACCCTACCTATGAGAAGCCATCTATTCAATGTAGAACACCTTGGTACTTGCCAGAAGGCTATCAAGAAGCTTAGTATCTGTTTGATGGCTGTTAAGAAGGCAATTCTAGTACTTGCTTGAGGGTTGCTGCAATAAGATGAACAACCTTGGTACTTGACAAAAGGATACCGATAAGCTTAACATATGCTTGTGGGCTAATAAGAAAGGAATTTGAATACTTGCTCGAGGGCCACTGGAAGAAGATGATTAACCATGGTACTTGCTATAGGGTTGCTAGGAAGCTTAGTATTTTCTCGAGAGCTGCTAAAAAGGGAATTCTAGTACATGCTCGAGGGCTACTAGAAGAAGATGGTCAACTTTAGTACTTACTAGAAGGTTGCCAAGAAGCTTAGTATTTGCTAGAAGGCTGTTAAGAACCTTAGCACTTACTCGAGGAGCTAAGGAAATTGTATCCTTGGGCATTCTTACTAATGTGTACATTTTATACTTTGCTTTGTCATGACTTTTTCAAATTGTCATTTCTCAAATTTTATTTTTCAAGTCCTATAAAAGTAAAAGACAAACTAAGAGCATCAAATTTTAGACCCTTAGATATAAAGTCTGATGATGAAAATCACTAAATCTAATCCTTAGAATGAAGGGAAATTGCTCAAAGTAAGGGATGAAAAGCCTTAAAAACCTTGGGAAAGCTCAAAACAAAGCCCGAGCCTAGCCAAGGGCTACTAGCCAACCTTGACGGCTAGTACAACCTATAAATTATGGTTACACAACCTTTAATTCAAGGTTATACAACCTTCTCTAAGGTTATGCAGCCTTGTTAAAACCCTAACTTATGGAATTTTCTAGAAGTGGTACCCTTCCTAAACCCTAAAGTTATATAGCCCTAATAGAGGGATGTACAACTAATTCTTAGTTGTACTAATTCTAATATGACACTGTTTTGTGCATCCAAGCCTATTCTTGGTACTACGTACCCTCCAACACCTATAAATACCCTTTATTTTGAATAGAGAAGGACTTTTGGGAAAACCTTAATAAAACTTTTGTCAAAATTTCCCTTTAAACACCATTTAACATAAAAACCCTAAACTCTAACCTTACCACACTTATTCCAAGGTAGAACCAAGGCTTTACTTTCTTATTTATGCATTTTCATCTCATTTTTTGAGGGTATTAGAAAAATTTTTGTGCTTTTGAATGCAAATACATCATTGGAATAAACCTAAGAATCCCTTCCCTCTTCTCTTCCTTTCCCTTCTTTTCTCTTTTTCTATTTCTAAAACCTAAAAAGGAGGGTTGTACAACCTTATTAGTAGATTGTATAACCTAGCTTGACTGGTAGACAGGTTTTTGCATACTTTCTATTTTTTTTTTTCCTTTTGAATTTCTTTCTTTCTGGGGCTTCTCTTTATGGTGCCTTATGATTCTAATGGAAAAAATAAAGTGAGGTTTGATAACCTAGAATCCCTATTCAATTGAAAAATAAGGTCTAATTTGTTTCAGGAATGATTTCATTGCCTTTTAATAAAGACATTTCTTTTATAATTGTCATTCTTTTAATTTTAAAGGTTAAGTTTTCTTTCTATTTTTTCCATCCTAATGTGATGATCAAGATAGGAACTCAAGTTTCACTCAACCTTTATATCTTGCTTTGAGTTAATAATTCATGAATAGTCATGTGAATAGTGTTATCTAGTTCTTTGATGCCTTGATTGGATGCTATGTAATTTTTATTTTCTTTAAAGTTCCAAGTGTTATTTTTTGTTATACTTTTGACATCTTGAGGTGATGATAAAGAGTGAAACTTAAGTTTCCTTTGACCTTGATATCCCTCTTTAAGTTAGAGTTCATAAATAGTAATGTGAATAGTGTTTTTCTAGTTCTTTGGATCTGTTGGATTATCATGGACATTCCAACTATTCCCCTGTTAGGTTCTACCTTAAATCTTTTTAGCTCTTTATGAGCAAGATGAAGTTGGGTTTAATGACCTAAAGACATCATATAAATGAATCTTTACCTCAAAGTTATTCAATGTCCTCTAAATGCTTAGCATGGTGTGTGTGCATTCATTCACTTTCTTCTATTTATGATTTATGTATTTGTACCTGTATGTTGCAAGATGTGTATTTTAGTTTGTGACGATAAAATGTAACTATTATGAACTAAGTTGCATATTTAGGCACCTTGTCTATGGAGTTATGGTATGGTGATCATCATGAACCTTATTTCCTTGCCTTGTTCACTTTAAGGTTCTTTTTGCTTGTTTCTCTCAATGTTGATTTATTGTAAACTTGATTCTTCTTTTTGTGTGTAGATGTGATTATTAGTGATTAGAACATGAACTTGGTCTTAACCATTTCCCCTTTTGAATATTATATGTGCAGATGGATTTTTATGCATGCTTACCCCATACCATGATGCATGAGCCCCCTTCCTATTATGGATGGTTATATGTGTGAATGAATGAATGATGGATGCATGAAGTCCATATGTTATGATGCATGATCCCTTCCCCTATTAATTAATAATTTGTTTTGTTACTTAAACTATGCTTAGATGTTTGATTAAAGGCGTTAATTGCACTAATCAATAACTCGATTAAGTCATTAAAAATAAACCAAAGATGCATAAAGGCTAGATCCCAAAATTTGAGCAATTTAAAGGTGCCCAACTCCTTTCCTGAGTCATACCTAATTTCCAAAATTAATCTCTAATGGAGTGAAGACAAAATGGGCCTTTTAATTGACTTTTTAGATTTTGCCTTCCCCCAATTCTTATCCTGACCAAAGTTAGATGGTGACTCCATATTACATTTAGGAATGATACCAATGTGTTATCTTGCTTTGGTCCCTCGTGGACCACTACTTTAGAAAATTCTTCTATCAAACGTGAAGCCTCAAGGATCCCACGTTGATCTAAATTGTATAACATGACTAGGGTTTATTACCAATATATGACTGCCCATCTTTGTGATCTCTTAATGATCTATAAAAAGTGGGAGTTGAAGGTAAGATTCCACTCGTTCAAGTGTAATCACAAAAATCGATGCACTCACACTTGTGATCCTTTTTTATATAATGAGTTACATGGTCGCGTACCTTGGGGTTGTAAATTGAACTAGCTACTGCCATACCTTTTTGCATGACCATGTAATCTAGATGTGTAAATTGGAGTCAATCGTTGCCTCTTTGCATGGCCTTGTCCTGACAAAATAACTTTTTAATTATTCCAAGTTCACAAGTTTAAAGAATTCATTCTCATATAAGTCTAACAACTTTACTGCTCCACTTATATCTGCTAGACCATATAAAGACCTTCCTAAATTGGCTTAAAATTTCCCCTTGGATCCAAAGCTTGAGGATGGATTGCCTTTAACATCAAACCTCTTATTCTAATCATACTCAACATAAACATTTTGTTAAAGGTGTGTTCCATCCTATTCTGATATAGTTGTATATGATATAGAGCTTTTCACTTTTTTCATCAAGTAATGCCAAATGATCGTATCTATTCCTCATCTACTAAAACTATGGGATCTTTCCTTCAAATAAGACCTAGAGAGATTTCATCTCAATCTTTATAGATAATCCTTCCTCTATTTTGTATAGCAAGGAGTAGAGCGACATTCTCATAGATGATCTAATAGTGGTGTGATAACCCCTATAATGCTAAAGGTCGCTTTTTTTTAGCAGCCTTTATACATTTCCACCATTTTGTCTAAAAGGTTCTTAACATTCTTATTAGCTACCTCTATAGCTATATTCATTTATAGCCTATATGGCAGAGACTTATGGTCGATTACTCTATCTCTCTTTAAAATTACCCTAACCTTAGCTTAAAAGTGAACATCATTATCCATCATTAAATGATGCAATGTACTATAACAATAAATGAGATTATTCTCTAAGAATCTAGCCATCTATTTTCCCCCTTAATTTCCTAAATGATTCGATTTTCGCCCATTTCAAGGAGTCAATTATCACTATGATGTACTTATAACCCTTAGTGGATGCTGGTTTTACCTCTCTAATAACATCAATGCCTCATGTTGTGAATGGCCATAACAAAGTCAAATTCTAAAGTTTTATAGGTGGTAAGGGATTATGACTTCCATAGCCTTAACACTTTTGGCAAGCTCTAACAAGCTTAATATAGCCTTGCTCCATAATGGTCTTAAAATATCCCACACTTAAAATTTTTTTGGCTAAAGCAAGCTCTTTCATATGTCAGCCACATACCCTTGCATGTACTTCCTCCATAATTCTTCTGGCCTCTTTTTCTATTAAACACCTTGGGTGTACTCTATCTGGCATCCTTTTGTAAGCCATATTCTTATAAATGATGAATTGTGATGTCAATTATTTGATACCATCTTTTGTCCTTCTTCTATATGCCTTTAGATTAGGCTTTTATCTTCTAGATACCTTTGAATGTCATAGTAACATGGCTTGTCATTTACTAATGCTAACATCACTCTCTCACCAGTGTAGTAAGGCACTCTTGAATATTCTTTGAAAGTTTAGTGCTTTTTTGTACTCTAAGTATGGCCTTAATTGTTTTCCCTTCAATATCCACTCCTCATTAATTTGGGAGATCGCCAACATAAAGTCTCCAAACACCTCAATTTCTTTAACTTTCACTTAAACCATTGATTTGACTCCAAACACATATGCCTCATATTTTGCCATATTATTGGTTACTCTAAACTTAAGCTTTTATCCATTAGTAGAAACTATCCTTAAGGTGAGGTAAGGATCACTTTAACTCCCACTCCTTTCTTATTTAATACACTATCAAAATACATCTTCCATCCTTGGGCTTTTTTGTCCCAAGATTTTTATTAAGAAATTCAAGCAATTCTCATTCTCCCTTTATGATGGGTTGTTGTGCTAAACACTCATGACTGCCTTTCCCTTAATAACCCTATTTGATATGTACTTGATGTCAATTTCTATAAGCATTAAACATTTTGCCAAATTTCTTTATATTATGGTGCTCCATACATATACTTGATCAAGTCCAATTTGAAAACAATCTCTACTGAATATGACTAAAAGTAATGTCCCAACTTCCTAGTAGACCAAACCATAGTCGAACATGTCTTTTCAACCTAATTATACTTTTCCTCATAAGGTAGAAGCTTCATGTTGAGATAGTATACTACATGTTCATTTTTTAATCTATTCTTTTATGCTAACATTTACCATACATGTCTTTCTTTAATTATCAAGTACAACATTAATGATTACATAAGTTTTGACAACTTTAACATTGGTAAATTTGTTAAGTACCACTTGATTTTCTCAAAAGCCTATTGGCATTATTCATTCCATACCACCGTCTTATCCTTTCTCAGTCACTTAATGATAGGCTCATGAATCAAGGTTAGTCTTATAATTAACTAAATGATGTATTGAATACGCCTAAGAATTCATGGACCTTCTTTTTATGTCCTGGGTGCCTACATTTCTTTGATGGCTTTGACCTTATTTAGGTCCAACTCAATGCACTTTATGCTCATTACAAGACATAGCAAATTTCATAAAGTAATCCCAAATACATACTTTTTTAGGTTTAGCCTCAAGTAATATTGAGCCATGTTCTACATGAATTTTTCTAAAGTTTAAATGTGACACTCACTAGTATCAACCTTTACCATCATATCATTGATATATGCTTCTAATTCCTTATGTATCAAGCCATGAAAGAGTGTAATTTCCATTTACTAATACATTGCCTTAGCATTTTTTTAGCCAAAATGCATTACTCAATAACATTTAGTCCCCCATTTAGTGATAAAAGCTATCTTGCCCTTGTCCATTATGGCCATCAAAATTTGTTTATACTTTAAAAAGCCATTTATGTACTAATACGTGAGCATATAGTAGCACTAGTAAACAAACAACAATATAAGGCAATGGAAAGTCATCTTTGGAGCAAAACTTATTTATATCCTTATATTACCCATGCCTCTTTCTTGGGTACTGATACCACATTAGTTAACTATTTTATATCCACTACTTCTAAAAATTAGGCCCTTAACTACTCAGCTACTTTGTCTTTCACCAATTGTGCCCATTGTAGTAGTAGCCATTTAAGCTACTATTTTACAAATTGGTAGGTAGGTATTATGTGTTTCATAATTTATTAATACACCTTGACATATCATTATAGTTCCATGCAAAGACTCATTAGTACTTCCTTAATAGCTACTCAAATTTCCTTCTTTCTTTTGGTGTAATATTGGTTATGATTAGAAAAAATTTATGATTTTCATATGTGCCAAAATTAAAAGTAGTGGTATGTATAGTATTAATATCAAATGTGCTTATTATGTAATAATACATGTCATGTATTGTACCATCAGGAAAAATATATCATAAGTAAGCAAATTCATCATTCATTACTTTAAACTTTGAAAGAAAAACATCTTCGTCTTCAAATCAACTAGTGACCAAGTGTGAGCACTGGATTTAATGTTGCTGGGATGCAAGCCTAATGATGAGAAACTTATTAAATTCATCCCCAAAATGGTGATGGAGATAATGCCTAAAAAAGACAAAAGCTTGGACAAACCTTTAATCAAACTAACCACTCAAACACCTAAACCAAAAGAACCTAGTTTTGAAAATGTAATAAGTGTTATGTATAACCTACTTAGCTAGTCATACATTCAATGTAAAGATTTATAGAAATAACTTATGGTCTGTATAAAGAACACATCAAAGACAAGAAAGCAAAATGCTTTTAAAATAGTGACCATGAATACCAAAATCATTGTATAGGTAAGCCATGGTCTATATAGATATCTTTAAAATCCTAAATTTTAGAATATTCAGTGATCTTTTCCTCACAGAGAGAAAGCGAGAAAGGAATAAGGTGCAATCAATGTGATATATACCCTTTTTTTCTCTATAAATACCCTACCATTTGAAGGGTTGAACGATACTAGAAAAACCATAAGGAAGTGCTACTAAATTGAAGATTCAAACCCTAAAGAGCCCTTCACTTATAAAAACTAAAAAACCTATACGTTTGGCTTAGGGATTCAATGTAAAAGACGAACCTTTGCTACTCTTGACATTGATACCTATACATTTGAGAGGAGATTCTATCACTTTTAATGCCTCTAAGGGCAAGAGCTAACCCCCAAGTCAAACTAGGCCTTTTACTTTCTTCTTTATTTCCTTCATGATTTTAGCCATTTTCTTTATTTTTTTAGCCTAAAAATGGATGAGATGAGGTAGGTTGCAATAACCAAAGACCTTCGTCCATCATATTTTAACTATATTTTATGAATTAATTCCATTTAGTAGGTGATTGATATATTTAAGGTAATGTGTTTTTTATGTTTTGGCATCTTCATGTGAGTGTTTGGGAGGAAGATGATAGGGAGAGGCTTTAGAGCTAATGATCCTT
Source organism: Omphalea diandra (assembly GCA_949677035.1). Taxonomy (NCBI): domain Eukaryota; kingdom Viridiplantae; phylum Streptophyta; class Magnoliopsida; order Malpighiales; family Euphorbiaceae; genus Omphalea; species Omphalea diandra. The sequence goes on from CATIWR010249687.1 coordinate 31,200, forward strand.
TGATTCATTTTTATTTTATTGTTATTTGTTACATTTTTCCTTCTTCCTTTTTATGATCTTTTTTTGCATAATATTTGCTGGGATTTAGTTCCATATGGCCAAATCCCCTCACCATCCCAATGTCATAGGTTGTAAAGATGCCTTATTTAAGAGTGGTTTTAAACACCAAAGGTCTCTATTTATGCCTTTTGATATTTCACCCATTTGAGTTTCCCTTTTGCTTTTGATATCCTACTCTTTTTTTTTTTTTGTTAGAATACATCCTAGCCCTCATTTTCATAGCTAGGATTATGTAAGCATCAAATTTTAGACCTCTAGATGCAAAACTCGATGATGAAAATTACCCAATCTATTCTCCTATAATGCAAAGGGAATTACTAGAGAAAGAAATGAAAGGCCATAGGATACCTTAGAAAAGCCCAAGACTAAGCCTAAAACTACCTACCAAGGTTAATGGGTTATACAACCCATCAAGTAAGGTTGTATAAAGCCCATCAAGCAAGGTCGTATAATCTATAAACCAAGGCTATATAGCCATAAACAAGGCTATACAACCTACCCTAAAATCGTAGTCTGCGTAACATTCTAGAACTGGTCCCCCTTCTAATCTTGTGGCTATACAACCATGATAGACGGATGAATAGCTCTTTCCTAACTATACAACCCACGTGCAATCCCTAATTCTAGAAGGTTCATCTTTGTCTCTATGATTGCCTACGTCCATGATGTAACTATAACCATTTTAGGTTCTAGTGCACTCACCCAATACTCCTCTCATTTGAAGAGCAGAAGAGGCTTAGAAACCCTAAAGTTACTCTACCAATCCTTATTAATATAAGCATAATGGTAACACCATCCCTCTCGATGTAATTATTCCCTAATATACAAACTTATGTATTCCCCTTTCCCGCCATGTAAATACCTTATGTGTAGTATATCCCTCTCTCCTTAAGAGGATTTCTTTCTTTATTTATACATTCTTTAAGTAATGTAAAGGGTTCTTCCTTTTATTGCCATTTTGTATATGATCTTTTGAGGCTTTAACTCATCTTGGTTCAAGGTGAACTAGCATATTCTTTACCCTATGATGGTATAAAATGAGACTCTACCTAGGAAAAAGCCACTAAACCTTGTGTGTGGGAGGAATAAGGTTGGAAGGATCTTAGGCAAAATAGCTTGCGCATATCATGCATACAAACATCAATTACTTGTTCATGCATCATACTGATAACCCTTGTCTTATAACCATCATAGATCCATCCAAACCTTCATAAAAGTGGAAGGGGAATCGACTAGCTGAAAAGAGTAAGACTTCAAGTCCAAGCTAGAAAGTTGACCTGATCATAGAGCCAGTCATACTGATATAGATTTTGGATAAGATGGTGGATGACCTTAATCGTAAAAAGGAAAAGAGGATTTATCAAGGAAGTGAATAAGCATATAAACGAGATTCTAAAAAGTGGGGAGACCTCTACTAATAGAATTGACAAAGGGAAAGCAACAATGGAAGCACCCCAGCTTATGGTGATTCATGATAATTTGTCTTGGATAAAAAGGTATCATGAAAGTAAGCTTGCTAAGGAAGTGTGAAGTACAACTATCATTATGGACTAACCCCTGAAGAGTGAGAAGAAGAGCACCCGGTTTGATGACTTTGCCAATCAATTGGAGAAAATGTAGAAGGTTTGGATGTTAAATATCTACAGAAAGGGATAGACATTGAGGACTTGCTAGCTCGCAAACCTGAAAAGCTACCAGCTAGCTTTCATATGCCAGAGCTTCCCAAATTCGTAAGGATCCAGAATGCTAATAATCATGTCTATTTGTACGTGCTAGCCATAAAGGCATTTGGGGTTTCGATCGATACCATGTTAGAGCTTATTGAGTTATCATTGGAAGTGTTTACAAAGATGTGTTTATTCAATCAATCAAAGCCTATCTATAAAGTCTAAAAAGGGTTAACAAAAGCTTTTGAGAGGCACTATGCTTGAGATTTGGATTTAGAAGTCACATTGTAAGATCTAGAATCTTTGAAGCTGAAAACATGTGAAAGCTTTAATGATTACATCAGAAGATGGAAGAAGATGACTTCAAAAGCAACCACAAGGCCCACAAAAAAAGAATAAGTCAAGATGATTATTAAAGGTGCTCTAACTATTATTAGCAATAAAATTCGAGGAACGTTGGTTAGAAACTTTAAAGACCTTTGAGAAGTAGATTTACAAGTTGAAGAATTTGAATCTGAATTGAGAATATAGTATGGAGGAATGAGAAATGTTGTATCTCAGCCTCTGTCTGAGGGAAATATGACAGCTAATGTAAATGCAGTAAGGGCACTAAGACAGTTCACTGATTTGGGGATGCCTCTATCTAACGAATTTGAGAGCTTGCAGAAGAAAGAAATGTTGAAGCGTTTAGCACTAAGATCACCTCTTAATTTGCTGTCTATGGGATATGGCACTAATGCTTACTACATTTTTCATTAAAAGGATGGTCACAACACTAATGAATATTACATGCTGAGACACAAGATTTGAGATCTAATAGATAACAAGATGATTGTTCCACTAAATTCTATAAGACCTAGCTTCTGAGGGAACCCTCTCCCAAACTATCATAATGTTCCTCCTCTAAATCAAAGGACTTTTATGATAACTTTTGGGATTCCAAAGGAAGTCATTATTGCTACTATTATAGAGGTCATGAGTGAGGCTCTAGTTTTACATGATTAATCCATAAGAAAGCTCAGATAATAAGATAGAAGAAGTACGAAGGAGGAGAATGATCTAATTATGTGAGAAGAGAGATAAAGAAAAAGAAATAAGTAGATGAGCTATATGACTCATAATAGGAAGTACTACATTGACAGGGAAGCCCCTAAGGAATTAAGGATTGTGAAAAAGGCATATGAACTTATTGTGATGGAAAAGGAAGACAACCATCTTATTGTGAAACAGTTAGAAATGATGTCAGCCAAGATCAGTATGTGGGAGTTGCCCATTACCTCTCAAAAACATAAGAAGGCAATGGTTAACACTTTATCAAGTTTAATTATCTCTAATGAAACTACTTTAAATGATGTTGTTACATTGGTGACTCATAAGGGTAAAATCACTTTCTTAGATAAGGATCTACATCCAGAAGGAAGAGATCACAATTTGGCCCTAATCATCTAAGCTGAGTTAAAGGGTAGGCGCATGCCATGTGTGATGGTTGATGATGGGTCTAGGATTAATATTTGCCCTTCAAAGTTGCTATATAAGTTTAAATAGTTTGAGAAAGATTTGGAAGCTTTTGACAATGTCATTTAGGCCTATTAAGATAGTTGGAGGCCCATTATAGGTATGTTCAAGACCAAGGTAAAGACAAGAATAGTGGAAGCAATGGTGGAATTTACAATATTAGACATCTCGATCACCTTCTCACTTTTGTTAGGAAGACCATGGTGTCCCCCATTGGGTGGTGTGCCTTCTATTATTCACTAGAAAGTTAAGATTCCTTATAAAGGACAGATTATGACTATTTGTATAGAGGTTAGGAAGGTTATATCAACTTTAAATGTGGTTGTTTTACATCATCGAGGATTTTAAATTACTGGAGTCACTAACAAGTGGGTTGATCCTAAAGTTATGGGCTTATGAAGAACATTAACTTTTTGTCAGGACTGGGGTTAGGGAAGAATTCTACTGGTGTATTAAAATTCCCAAAGACTCCTACTTAGACTATAATGAAAGGGTTAGGCTATCATGATGAAGGGCCAAAAGTAGAAGTAAGGGACTTATGGGGACCATTGTCATATTTGGTTGTGAAAAAATGAGAAACCACTGAAAAGTTGAGTAAAAAAGTTCCTGAGAATGAGGAGTTGCTAGGTAAGAATATAGACGAACTCGAGAAGGCCTTTTTCCAGTTTAATATTGGTAAGTTGGGATATTAAAGTTATCAGGACCCACCTGAAGAGGAGGATGGAAATAAAAAGAGAAAGAAGAAAGGCAAATAGATATCGACGATAGAGAATGAATGAGTATCATATCAATTTATGGTCCTATATGGTCCTCAGTCTTCATGGCAATGGAATGACAATAAAATGATCATTGATTAAGAAACCGAGCAGTGTTTGTTAAATTAGAAATTTTAGGCCACTAGAAAAGATCATGTAAAGGATGGGCTTGAATCGATGAAGCATAATGCATCCTTCATGGATTCAGAATGGGAATATATTGGGTCATGCAACTGAAGCTATGTACACTGGGATAAATTGAAGGATATTAAAAGCATGGTTGTGAACTCCATTGAGAAACTGGGTGGTAAGAAAATGTAAGGCCCTATAATGGAGACTGAGCCAACTATGGCAACAAGTGTAGCTTTTTAGGAACATTTTGATAAGATGAAGTAGAGTTTTAAAGGGATTGTCAAAGCTGTCATAGGAATGAAACATAAGATAGAGGGTAAGAATGGAACAGAAATTGCACAAGGTGAGAATACAGACATGATGGCTGGTAAGGAGAAGAATGAGGAGAAGGCGCAGGAAAAGGAGGCTCTTATTGCTCCCCTAGAGGAAGTTGTCTTTCTAGATTCTACTGATGTTCTTGTTTTTAGTCTCTTTGAGGACGATGATAAATTTATTTTTAAGTTTAAAGCAATGAGTGATAAGTTTGCTTATTTATGTGATGTGTTTCCTTATGGTAATGTGCATAGCATGCATCATTTCATGAGTATATTTAACATTAATTTTATGTATACAACATCATTTAACCTTAGCACATAGGAAAATCCAAAAATCTTACTGATCACCAATGATGTCACACCATAAGAGCAGAAAAAGTTTAAATTACTAAAAAAATATCAGAGGGTCTTCATTTAGACATATGAGGACATGTTTGTTAAGGAAGAGGTAACAAAGCAATTAAATGCTAGGTTCTTAGAGGTGGTGGACTACCCTAAATAGTTAGCAAACATGGTGCCAATGCTGAAGAAGGATGGCAGAGTAATAATGTGCATTGATTATTAGGATCTAAACAAAGCATGCCAAAAGGATGACTTTCCCTTATCTCACATTGATGTGTTGGTTGATAGTGTTGCAAATTGTGTTATGTATTCTTTCATGGATGGATTCTTTAGGTACAATCAAATTCTTATGGCTATTGCAAATAAGAGTGGGGGATGTACTGTTGTAAGGTTATGTCGTTTAGGTTAAAGAATGCAAGAGTAATGTACCAAAGAATGGCAATAACCATATTAGATGACTTAATGCATAAAGAGGTGGAAGTGTATGTAGATGCATGATGATGAAGTCGAAAACAAAAGAAGGGCATTTTGAAGCTTTAGAGAAGTTCCTAAAAAGGGTCAATGAGTATAACCTCAGGTAAAATATGAAGAAGTTTGTGTTCGAGGCCACACCTAATAAACTGCTAAGACACATGGTCAGTGAGAAGGGAATCGAAGTAGATCTGGATAAGGCAAAGGCGATTCAAGATATGCCTATACCCAAGACAGAGAGGGAGATCTAAGGTTTTTTAGGTCATTTATAGTACATTAGCTGATTTATAGCAAGACTATCTCTCATTTGTAAGCTAATCTTTAAGTTATTAAGAAAAGATTAGCCAATAAAGTGGAATTAATAGTTTTAGAAAGCCTTTAAAAGAATAAAAGAATATCTAACTAACACACTTGTATTGAAGCCTCCAAAATTTGAAAAGCCATTTTTGTATTTAACAGTAGAACACAATATTATTGTTGCAAGGTTATCTCAAGAAGATGGAATAGGAAGCAAACATCTAGTGTACTATCTCAACAATAAGTTACTGTCCCATGAAGTGATGTATAATCAAGTGGAGAACACTTGTCTGGCACTGGTTTGGACAATAAAGAAGCTAAGGCATTATTTTTAGTCATATTCCGTGGAGGTGTTGTAAAGCTTGACCGGATTAAATATTTACATGAAGCCCCCTCCCTCATTAAAAGATTAACAAAATGGTTGATCTTGTTTACCAAATTTGATATTAAGTACATAGCCAAGAAAGTGATTAAAGTATGGGCAGTTTCATAGTACTTGACATAACAACCTCTTGAAAAAGGAGAATACAAACTTCGTCAGTTCCTATATGAAGGATTAAGAGCAATTGAGCCTCAAGGGTGGAGAGCATAGTTTGATGAAGCAGTAAAAAAGAAAGGGGGGGGGGGGGGGGGGGTGGGATTAAATTTGGTGAAAAGATAAAATGTCAAAATCCTATAAGATAAAAGTTTAATTATTTTATATATTTATTTTTTTTTTTTAAAAAAATAATACCACCCCCCCCCCCCCCCCCTTTCTTTTTTACTGCTTCATCAAACTATGCTCTCCACCCTTGAGGCTCAATTGCTCTTAATCCTTCATATAGGA
>CATIWR010249715.1:0-18200 GCA_949677035.1 Omphalea diandra
TTTTAGTTTTTTTAATCAATTTTATTTTTATAAAAATATTATATATATATATATATATATATATATATATATATATATATATATATATATATATATATATATATTGTCATCACTAAAGCAATATGGAGGAGGCGATCTCACATTTCCAAACCTATCCATTTGGCTAACCGTTGTCAGTTATGCTCTGTTCGCATATTGCTTATCTTTTTTTGCCACCACCCTTGTGTCATCATTAGTAGAGTGGATAATAGCGCTAGCTAGATTCACTTTTCCTAAAATAGTAGCTACACCCTTCTACCTTTGCCCTAAGCCAACTATTGATCCACTTGAACTCGATCTAGGGTGTATTCCATTTTGGCAAGAGTAAGGTCTTTCCTCTCACTTTAGGATATAAAAGTCAGAGATTTCTAGGTCCTTGTATCTTTAATATATCACTCATTCGTTGATCTTCGCCTCCATCATACCATCCATCACCTCTACCTCCGTTTCTACTTCAACCATACCATCTTTATCACAATCACCACTATCACCTCTACTTTTGCACCATTATTAGAATAACTGTCACCACATCCATTACCTCCACCATTGTCTCACAGCCATTGCAACCACCACCTTCATTGTGAATGTACCATTGTTAACGCAACTGCACCTCATTTATTACTTTCACCATTGTCTCACAACTAGGGGTGTAATCGATTCGAGCTGAACTCTGTTAGGTTCAAGCTTGAGTTCAACCTAAAAACTTGAGACTTGAGTTTGATCGAGCTTTAATTTTTAAGCTCAAGCTCAAGTTCGATCAAATGCTAAAATACTCGAGTTCAACTCAATTAGACCCATTTATTTATATAATATTTATTTTATAAATCCTATAAATTAAAATTTGGGTTTGAATAAACTCGATTAGATATGGATTAACTAATCTGAATTAGTAATTATTGTAAAATATCTAAACTTGATTAGACTCGCGGGTCTCTCGAGTTGAGTATTTTCATATTTAAATTTGGCTTGCTCAATAACTCCAGTAACTTGAGTGACTCAAGCTTGAGCTCGGTTTGATTAATCTTGAGTCAATTTCGAGTATTTCTTAAGTCGATCTCGAATAATTTGTGACCTTTCTCGATTTATTTACACTCTTACTCACAACCATTGCAACCACTACATTCACCTCCATTACCATCATTGTCACTACATTCATGACATACATTGCAGCCACCACAACTAATGTCACCACTACCACCATCACAACCATCACAACTAAACCATCATCATTGACATTACTTTTATTGCAATTATCAAAATCATCACCACTATCACCACAACTATAATCACTATTATTATCATCATTCCAATTGTCTATATATTTAATTAATTCACACATTTTTTTTTCAAAATTTTGAATGTATATAGTTTAACACTTAAAAATTTTAATTTTAAAAAATTATTCAATTTTAAAATTTTCAACATTTAATTTTTCAATTTTACCAAATATCAAACTTTGAATAAAGGAGAAAATTACAGAGAAAAACTAAGGGAAAGTAGGGAATGTGACGTCTCAAGAAGTGTTTCAGTTTGGCTAGTTTGGTCCAAGTCCCAGATGAGGAATAAAGAAGTCCAACACATGAATTAACCGAGTTAACTCGGACTTTCCAAGTGAAGTTATTCTTAATTAGCAAATTCGCACATGAAATATAAAAAAGAAAGAAAAGTATATTAGATATATTGAGAAAAATATATCAAATTCGCATATTTAATATAAAATTTTATTATGAATTTTTTTCAGTTTTGATGTCCGATTTAACAATTAATTAATTTTTTTTTTTTCTAACTGTAAGAATAAAGAGATATTTCAGCGTCACTAGAAGAGGATTCCCTCATGGTCTTCCACAACAAGACTCCAATGATCTAGCTAAAAGAAAAGGAAGCACCACCGCCACAAGAAGCAGAGTTTCCACTATTTCAACTGGGCTTTTATCATTTTACATAACAGATCTCCAACATATAATTTTCGTCAAACACATGAAGCAAACCTATTACAAATCCAGTACTCAGAAGGCACCCAAAGATCAAATGAAATGTGGTAAAAACCTGCAACCAATAATTGTGTATGTCCAATATTAGCTAGCCAACTCCCCTGATGCTGGCCTTTCAGTTACTTCCTCATTCTCGGATCCAGCTCTGGTAAGACTTTCGCTTGGAAGATTGCTGTTGCCAAGAGTGTTGCTGGGTTTGTTGACTGCTTCAGCATTGTCCCCGGTTTTCAAAATGCTGGGGGAGTTAGAACCAGAAACACGCTCATCTACCTCTTTTGGCTGATTCAACGCATGACAGTGTGGGCAGTAGTAAGTAATGTATGGGAAATCCTCCTTCCTGGCCAACCCTGCAGAAACGATAACCAGTCATGACCTTCAGCAATGAATGCAGTAATTTCAGGATTACACAGATATGTAGAAATGGAACAGATTGCTAGGGTTCATGCAACTAGTAAATCATCAGTGGAAGGGCATATTTTCCATCCCATTGCATGAACTAATAAATGGAAGTGTAGGAAGGCCCTCACCATTGTGCATATGGCAGTTGCCACATATCAGTGCATAAGACTGTGTAGGATCTTCACCTACAAGTAATGCTGCTAATCGAGCAATCCATCCTCCATCATGGACAGTAGAAGCCTGTGGATTATGATGCTGAAAAACAAGCTGATTATGCTCTGAAGTTTGATGACCTTCATCTTGCTCAGAGGATAGTATTTCTTCATTGATATGATGCACTGGAGATCCCCCTACACTACTAGATCTAGTTTGCACTTGCTTTCTATTTCGAAGGCCGCTAGCTTGCACAAACTCAGCATCATTTCTCTTCCCTGTTGGAACATTTAGCTTAGCATCATCTCCCACATAAACTTTCAAGCCAGAATCGGTACCCAACTTAGATGCGAGGACAGTTGCAGCGGCTGCCTTAGCAGCTGGATCAGAATCATATCTCTGCATAGAATCAGATTCAAGCCAAGTAAAATTGGAAATTCTAACATTATATTGTACATTTACAAAATGTGGTCCATTAAGCACACTTGATGTATCCGCTAAATAAAGTATTTTATGTAAATTTTTTACTAGAGATGAGCAATTGTGATGCCCCATCAAGTGCTTGTAGGAGAAGATCCGATTTCGAAACCTAAGAGGAGCTAATATGCAAACAGTAGAAGCTAAGCCATCAGTTTATTTAACCATTTTACCTATATGCATGCCTTCATCACCACAGGATACTTTGATTCCAATGGTCAACATGCAAAATTTTGTTTTCTAGTTCCAACTTTCATTTTCTATTGAAAACTAAAAAGCTTTATTCAAAACTTTACAGAATTTCTTTTGATAAACTAAAACATCATAAATAACAGTTATATGTAATATAATTAAATATAGTTAATAATATCTTACATTTATTTAAGCATTTTATTTTCATGTTAATTTATACTATTTTCATTTATATCATTCAGATAATATTTTAAAAATGCATAAACATTTGAACAACACATTTTTCAACCTTGTCTTCAAGAAATTTAGTTTTTCCACTAAAATGGAGGGCTGGTATATGTGCTGCATTATCCCCAATAAATACTACACCAATGATATGGTTCTGGTGATGATACCAAAGTGTAACTGCGGTGATTATGGCACCAACGGTGCTGTCAATAGTGGGTGTGTACTTCAAGAGGAATGTGTCACAATAATGTATATATATATATATATATATATATAACAAGAAAAATTAATTACTTTAAATAAAAAAAAAGTAGGAAAGAGGTTATATTTGTTATGCAGCACAATATAAATTTGGACATTTTATGTTTTCTGGAAAACTACAGAATTAATACATGTCAATATTAAAATCGAAATTTGTTATTATGATAAACTTTCTAGTAAGCGAATCGGCCCTAAGTTTTGAAAGCTTAAGTGTAATGTCTATTAGAATGTCATTTCTATTTGCACCACTGTTCCTCATCCAAAAACTACATCTTCTGTTCATAGGTCGCAGAACTATTGATAGAAACCAACCTGGCCCACAAACTTTGAGCCAGCATTACAGCAATAAAATCCCATTTTTAATGAGATGAACCCCTAATTACTACAAGCATTTTGAAAGCCTTTCAAATCAGTTTCCCCATCAAAACAACTTAGAAAAATCGCAAATTGCACTGTCAGAAAAAACTAAATGCTCGCATTCAATCAGTTGCCAATAGTAAAAAAACTAAAGAAAAGATAACAGATGCCTGTATAAGCATCCAGATTGATGCCTCAAGCACTAAACTCTGAAAGGAAACTCAACGCTCTACTCTCCACACACACACACACACACAGCAAAATCGAATACCTATCATGATATTGTTATCACAAACATAAAATATTGGACTAAGCAACACAATTACCTCATTATTGTTACCTGAATGAGTTGCTGTGTAGTGTAGTAGTTTGTCTTTTCTTTAAGTTCATCAATCTTTGCTTGCCGTTCAGCCCGCAACCTTTCTAGAGTTTTCTGATCCTTGCGATCACCTACACAATCATGTAACCAAGGTCAATATGTGAATCCTAGATGGAACATATTGTGCAAGATTGAAAATGATCCAGTCTTGACATATCAAAGTGTATTCAAGAATAAAGATAGAGGCAAGCAAACATTTAATGTCTTTTATCAAATGATGATGTTGTCTCTTCCAATAACAACAATCAGCACTCGCCCTTTGTATTTTGACGCTCCTTACATGGTGGACTAGACTGTTCCAGATTACATATACTGGTGGGTTTAGAACATCTAGCATCTACGTCAACACTCTTATTTTAATTTCTTATTCTGTTTCCATTAAGATGTAGCTGCTTAACAGACAACACGACTAGCCCTACCCTTTTCAACCTTTTTCAGAAATGATCAATTAAACAAACTAGTACTGATATCATAAATGAAGAAACTTTAAGAAATTAAACTTTCTGTAAATTTCAAACACTCACATATCCTTGTGAAGGTTTTAAATGCTGAATAAGCTAGAGATGATAAACCAGGCAAAAGAAACATTGGTAAAACTCGAAACACCCTCATCTTCCAATTCAAATCCATTGATCTTGTCGTCATGATAGCATAGCCTACTGCAATTACCTGGATTAGTAACAGGGAAGATTGTAAGATAAGATTGTGATTAGTGAACCCATGGACAAGGTCAAATGTCAACTTTACACCATTATTCTTCCCTCAAATTTGAAACCAAATATGAAGCTTTTAAAGCTCATGTTTTGCAGAGGCTAAACTGCATAGGTGAATTTAATATCAACTGATCTATCATATAAGGATGTTAATAAAAATTTTGGTTTGTAATTTGGAATTGGCAAATATACCGATAAATAGAGATATCAAAGAGAGTCTGATATTGGACACAAATTTATGCAATTGATGGTTTCCAGAAGTAGGTTGCTGGAAGCAGCTAAACTCAAACTCATTCAACTGAGATAGAATTGGAAAGAGGCAACATAAAATAATGAGGCGGAATAAGTAAAAATATCAATAAAGCAGCAAATAAATCAGAGAGGTCAATTAAAGATCAATCCAAATCATATACAAGTGTATTGCTACCTGATATGATAATAAGGAAGAACTAAAAATAGTGAAAAGCTCTCACAGTGACATTTGAAGAAGTTCATTCCTCCTTGGTATTCAAAGAACATAGGAAATATGATTTCTAAGAAGGGGCAGGGAAAAGATTAAAACCTCCAAAATGACAGAGAAAACAATGAGATTCCTAGCCATCTTCTGCCATGTGAGGGATCTTCTTTTCATTCTGGCTAAAACGGCAGCTTCTTCCTTAGAAATGTTTTGCAGTCTCTTCTCAAAATCATCACCGTGAAGTCTAAAAATGCCATTCCAAATACGAGACATAATACTATTCCGTTTCTTTTTAACGATTACACTCGACTCATTCTTTTTGGGTTCTGCTATGCCTTTGTCTTCTGCCATCTTCTTCTTCCCTGTCTTTTGCTACTGCTACTACTCGAAATAAATAAATAATCATCAACATCATCATCAAGGAGCTCAAATGGAATAATTAAGTTGTAGTTTGGATTAATGAAAATTCAATTATCCAACCCAAATCAAATATTAACATCGACCACCTACCTTCTATTATACTATAGGAAAATGCTAAGACTAAACCACATGTAATTTAGCCCTAGAAAAGGGAGGGATGTACAAGAAAATAAAATAAAGCAGCAATGTGAAATAAAATAAAAACAAGATCTAACAATGAAAATGAGAACAAACAGGAGAAGATAATGATATCTAAAAGTACCCTGAAAAGAAACAGATGAACAGTTGATCTAACAAATTGTCTGTGTAATGGCAGGAGTTCCTCTTCCTCTCTTTGCCTCTTCAAATGGAGGAGGTTGTATCGTAATCTATATAAACGCAAAACAATTAATCAATCCACAGAAGGGACCACAAAAGTAATTAAAGGAGAGAGAGAAGGGGGGGGGGGGGAGGTGGTCTACAACTTTGATGGTACAGAACGCTTTAGCCATCAAATGTAATGGATAAAGTAAATAACATATCAATAATAAAAATAATTAAAGCTAACTGTATATGTGTCAGAGCATAAAAGCTCGATTATGTATATATAAGTATCAAATTATTTCCTAACTTATGGTTTATAGAAACCCAAAAACTTGGGAAATACAGCATAGTGATTTAATAATAGATAAAGGATTAGCATTTATCAACTACAATGAAATACGTAAATTTAATTGGAATGTAGACAAATTTAATGATTGAAACTAAGAAGACAGAAAACTTAAGATATAGTCATAAATTAAGATATGTATATCGAATTGAAATTGTAGGCCTAGCAGATTAGCAACAAAACTGGACAGAAAAACATAAAACTTGAAATATAATCAGAGGTAAAAATTAAGCTCAAAATATTTCTTTTAAAACTTTATATGTGCATTGGTATATCAACACATTGAATACAAGTGCATAAACTTGAGTAAGACAATAAACTTCTTAAACAGGTAAAGATATAGCTCCCCTAACAATTCCCCATTACTCGCACGATCACCTGGCAACAGATATTACTGCATAAATCCAAAGTAGCAGCAATGGTTCTCAAGTTATGATCAGAAGAGGAGCTGATTTTGATTTTAACTGCAATTGGTAACTGACAGAAACTCATAAATGAAAGCTTCAAACACTGAAATTTTAAAAAACAGAAAAGAAAAAGATAACTTCAGAAAATATATCAGCGGGAATTCAAATTAGTTTGCCTATCGATCCATCGATTTGTTGAACACCAAACTTTCCTATGGCTACCGCAGTAACAAGAACAAATGAATATCCAACCTTAATTGTGTCATTTTTACCCAATTAATGAGTGGAAGGAACAAATAAACAAATTCTAAAAAATACATACCATAGAGCAATCCCAGTGCCATTCGCTTTCATCTCCCCTCGAAATCTTAGGCCTCACGACTCCACAATCAATGGAGGCCACCAGGCCTTGGCATCTCACTTCGTTGAATCCACAGATCGTAGGGACTGAAAGTATTTCCGATAGGAGCTTTGAGTGTCCGGAGGCAGGCAAGGTAGATCAGGGTTAGAATCGTTGGGTTTGAGGGTTTGGTAGACGAGAGTGATCGAAAGCAGATCGAGATACCTCGCTTGGAGTGGTTTATGGTTGCATCACGTTGGGTAAAATTGGCGATTTAGCTTGGTCTTTTCGTCCAATTGCTATTCACAGTGGGCTGGGATCAATGGTTTTTCTTGGTTTAAAGGGCTCGCCGAATGGTCTGAAATCCATGCATGACGGATAATATTATTTGTAATCCGCTATTTTTTTTTTAAAATTTATTACAAAATGTAATAAATTATTTTATTTATATATTTTAAGTAAATTATCTTTTTCATCATTATTACTTATATACAATTCATTTATATTCTTAGAGTTTATTATGTTCTATAAATTAACTAAAATTTATTTACAATCCATTTATATTATTAAATTTTATCACAATTTATAAAAAAAAAATTTATTAAAATTTATCATACTCTATAAATGAATTAAAGAAAATATTTTTTTTAGGTATTAATGGATCCAATTCCACCAATACGTCTTTTTACATGCAATTGGTGCATGTTTCAATATGATTGTGCTTAAAGATGAAAAGTTTCATATGTTGATCGTATTAAAGTATTTGAATTATTATGTCTTAATAAAGTAAATATTGTCATATAAAAAATAATCAATTTTAATGGCATATGATATTTAATTAATGATATTTGAATACTTTTACAAAATATAGGATTTTTTAATTCATGAATATTATTATAAGGTATTTATTTTGAATTAATAATTTATTTTGATATAAAGTATTTAGAGGTTATGGTGAAAATAAAAAATGAGAATTTCAAGATAAAAATGAATTGTGCAATTGAAAAAGAGTTGTAAAAATTTTTTATGGTTAGAAAAAAAGGATTGTAAAAATTAAAAGGGTAGAAAAGGAAAAGAGAGAGTTTTGAAAAGAAAATTTTAAATAAAGAGAGATTGTAAAAAAATTAAATTTTTAAAAGAAAATAGAAGGCTATAAATAGAATTTCTCTTGCATGAAACCTCTCATGGTCTCATATTATTGGCTCTAGGTTTACCTGATGGGTTGCATTGAATTGTAATTTTATATGATGTAAGAATTTTTCTTTTCTTTTTTTTTTTTTTTTAAGTTTTGCATAATGGAAATACTTTGATTATTTTTCTCTCACAACCAAATAGAAGAATAATGAAGTGATATCGAGTCGTAAGTAGAAGACACACCCTTGATTTACTCTTTAGCCCATTTAACTGTTGTTCAAGATAATAAAGACAATGAAGAAGTGTTTTTTTATAACAATGAAAATCGAATAAGGTTGTTGACATCAAGGACAAAAAGAAACATTGATAGAGTATTTGTTAAGTGCACTTAGGAGCAAGTAAGAATGGTTGGAATTTGTTATATTAATTTTTTTGGGAATGGTAGTGTGCATTATGCAATAATTGACTAAAAGTTGCATGAATTCATTTCTAGGAAATTCATTATATTTTTTTAAACTTTTGGTGGGATGGGAAATTCATTGAGAGGGCTTAACACCTTGGATGATTGACATTAAGAATAAGATAAGAATGAATGGATTATAGTATGATTGAATGGGTTGCAATATGAACAATGATGATGAAATTAGCTACTAGAACTAAAGATGAGGAATTGATGCTCTGAAAAGAGAAGTTAAGGATATGAAGGAAAGAGTTTTATAAGAAAAATAAAAGGATATTTATTTAGTGTTCATGTTAATGGTTTTATGCTTATTGTTTAGGGGTGTCATATGAAAGGGATTTAGTGCATTTGGTGTGAATATAAGCTAACTACAATGATGAATGTTTGGTTTTATGTAAAACACATTGTTATAGTTCAAGAATGTTAGCTTATTATAAATTTTAGCTCTTAGTTTAAAGAAAAAGAACTACATTTCATTACGCTAAAAATTGATTAATAAACAAAAAAATATTTCCTCAGTAAAGTACAACATTTTGATATTAAGGTGAATAATGAAAACAATTAAGATAAATTAAATCTATTACCTTTCATTTAACTAAAACAAAAGTATTAATCAATTAGTTATAGAAGAAAAAAAAATATTTGTTTGGGATCCAAAATACTATTACTCATCAACTGGTTATATTTAAAACAAATTCATAAGTTGGTTATAGAACAAAAGTAATTGTTTAGGATCCTTAAAAAGAACAATATTCATTAGCCAATTACATTCAATACTAATAATCAACATCAACATCCACAAACATAACATCCAAAAACCAACATGCAATAGTAGTCTTCATTGTGTTTTCCTACTAGCTTCATTCAACTTTTGATTCCTAGCTACTTGCAATTATTATAATGTGATTATTGTCCTACCCCTCCATTATAATCCTTGTACCTCAACACCACCAATAGATGTCAAAGAAAATTCATATCAATAATAAAATGGTGAATACAAAAGAAAAAATGGCAAGTTTATATGAAAATACTTACACCAGTTAATGCAGTCTTTAATATAGTAATGGAAATTGCTAAAATGTTTTGCAAGGGTCTACTAATAATAAATGTTATAGCCATATTCTACCTTAGTTCCCTTTTGTAATATTGCAAATCAAATAAGAAATTAGCTCTATATGTGTCAGCTACTATTTTAAATTGAGATAATGATACTTATTGTGAAATTGCTTTTATCTTTACATTACTAACTTATTTATTATTATTGTATATTGTTAGAATCATTGGCTTGTCTTTTTCTCCTTATCAATGATTTGAGTTATTAATGTGTCTTCTTTTATAGTATTTGACTTGAATGTTTTCACTTCACCTAAGATTCTTGTGTTGATGTTGTATTTTGTTGCATTTTTTGGCTTGAAATTTTATGTCTTTTTTACTTATCATTAATTGTATATGTAAAAATAGAATAAAACAACATAATATACAAGTACATAATATATAAAATCAAATTAAAATAAGAATATATTACTAAGAAACACTTTTCTCTCTTAAGACACCTTCTACTAGTATGACTTGATTTATTATATAAAGCACATATCACGATCCTACGTTTCCTATATAGTTTTCCTACTTTTTCTTTTTACTCTTCACAGTCTTTACATTTATTCATCTTTAGTCTTCTACTTTGACTCTAAACTGAAGAGGTCTTATTGACTCATTTCCTATGGAATCCCATAGCATTTTCCCTCTTAACTAGCTACATAAGCCTTTAAGAATATTTCTTTCTTATATTAGTAAGCTACATAGTCTTTAAGTATATTTCTTTCTTATATTAGTAAGCTACATAGTCTTTTAAATTCTTCCTTTCACTATGTACGACACATATATAATAAAGACATGGTAAACCAGTCAAATCCCACTCTTTATATGTATAAGTCTAATTCCCTTAATGTGTTATATTTTTTATTTTTGGGTTATAGATATAGGCAATTTCATAGCCTTTATCCCTAATCCACTCTATAAACTAGTCATCGCTTTTAACAATGTTCTTTTCTATCTTTTCCATTACTCTAGGAAACACCTTACAAATCCATGTCTTTATAAATCTCCTTTTAGTGTGAATTCTTCTCATCACTTGCATTTTGATGTCCTTTAACATAATGTATTTGACTTTCATCTTGCATCAAGAATCCAATCATTGTGAGTCTCAACTAGATTATATCCATAACATCACACTTCACATTGGTTTTGAAGAAGACTTTGTAAAAAGTGCATATTGAGTACTCCAAGACATCTTTTATAATCCCATTGTTAAGCTTTTGAAGTTCATTCATATTCTTCTTCAATGGCTTTAAATGTGGGCTTGGCACAAGTCTAAAATGCTATTTTTCTCTCTTCAACCTTCCATTTCTTAGCCTATGTAGCATACCTATGTCTTGCACACCTCATATGTTTAATGTTGGGCAACTCATAGTTTATAGCACTTTCTAAACACAATAATAAGTATGGGTAGTTTGACAACCAATCTATAATATTTACATTAAATGACATTTATAATTAAAAATTTGGTTTAGTTGAATATGCCTTTTACTTATCAAACACTATTATGAATCGTTATTATCTCCAAAAGGAAAGTTAAGCTTCAAGCGACTTAGAAACTAGCCCCAATTCTAATTGTTCTCCATTTTTACCACCCCTCTATATGACTAGGTACATCTTATCTCTTGTAATGGCATAAGAAAGCTAACCCTTACATATCACTTTTTTTTTTTTTTTTAAAAATCCACTTAGACCTAGGATTATCTATATCCTACACCCACTCTTTCTTGCATGCATCAAAGAACACATAAAAACCTCCTAAATTTTAGCTTTTCCCTAAGGGAATTAGGGTCGTCTTTTTTCACATGTAATAGTACAAGTTGTAATTGGGTTGTTGTTTCTAATTTCATCCATATCAGTTATAAGCAATTCATAATTTTCCCTATAATCCTTAATAATTTACTACATTACCTTTCTCTTAATATTCATAACCACACTCATATTCATATACAATCTAAGCTCAGTCCTACATAAATCTTTTAACACCCTATGTTTAATGTTAAAATATAAGATAATCTTATTCTTAAATTACTTTGCTAAAAAAGGTGCTAATAGTAAATGCATTCCTATTCACTATACAACAATTATGGTATGGATTATAAGTTTTTAGGACAAGTGTGTTGTCAGGCTCATAATTAGTAGAAAAGAGTTATGTACATCCTTTCATGTAATTTGCTCTTACTTTCCTAGGCTCATTATTATATAGCTATAGCGTAGTTAACTTGTTCTATGCTTTTAAACACCATTCCAATACAAAAGAAATGAATAATTACAATAAGATCAAACATAATCCTACTACTATTCTTTGTCTCATTACAATAGCTCCTATACTCAGAGCTCATAGGACATACTCTCATTACCATTTTTTTTCTTTGCCTCCAACCTCATCTTCTTTATTTGCCTTTTTCAAGTCTTTTAAATCATCATCTAAATTAGAAGTGGCAAACTTCACCTATACTCATTTACTCACTCATACTTACCCTTTAAAAATGGGTATGATTAGTAAATGGGTCAATTATATTTTTAATGGGTACTAAAAGAGTTATTATCCATTTAACCTTATTAATATATGGGTGAATATGGATTGATTAATGGTACCCATTTATCTAATTTATCTAACACTTTTTTTCTCACTCTAACTTTTAACACCTTTTATATAGTTTTATAAAATGGAAACAAACAAATACATCACTAAAAACAAATTATTTAAGTAATATAAAAATTAATTTTATTAATTGAATTTATTTATTTTAATAATAAAAATTATTTAATAAAAACAAGGACAAAGTTTCATGGTGATGTGATGGCTACGACCTTTTCAAAAAATTATTTACATGAAATTTTAATATATATAATTTAATTTTAAAATAAATATTCTCAATATTATTGAATTTAGGCCAAAATATGCCAAAACCAATTGAAAATTTTCAGTATTATTGAATTTCAATATATATATATATATATATTCATTTTCCCAAAAAATTTATCTTTTTAAATTTCAACAAAGTTAATATTTGATTTTATATTCAAAATTAAATTTAATCATAATTCACTTAAAATAAATATTTTTAATACAGTTAAATATTTAGTTTTAAACAATTCGAATTTTAATTGGGTAAATGAGTGATTATGAGTTAAATAAGATTAAATAGGTATAAGTACCATATAAATATTAAATAAGTCATAAATTAGTAAAAGAATTATTTATCATCTTACCCATTTTAACCCTATCTATACGCATCCTAACCCACCCACTTACCACCTCTACTGTTCAATCTATCTTATTTTCAACAACATCACAAATGTCATGTGTAATATGCGTTATATATATATATATATATATGAATTATTTTATGTTTTCTAAATCACTTATTTTTTAAAAAAAAAACTCATATTTTACCCCTACACTTTCATGATTTTGAACAATTGGCCCTTACACTATTACTTATCCATATGTAATCCCTACACTTTTATTTTCACATACAAATGCCCCTAATTTAACAGATGTTATATGCGTGGAATTCAAATGATGTTAAGTGAGACTCAGTATTTACACAAAATTGTTGACTAGCATCATTGGAAAAATGTGGCAAATAGCAAATATTTAAAAATGACTAAATAATTTTAAAATAAGAGATTAATTTGGTATTTTAACAAGTAAATAAATTCCTAAAAACAAAATTTGAAGTTGATTTAAGCAAAATTGCAGCTACAACTACATTGGGGGAAATTCTCAATGTATAAAGAAATTTTTATTTAAAAGCTCTAATTCCAAATCTTCAAAATAATTGAATACATTGTTGGAGCTGGCCTTGGGGAACTTGAAAAGTGCACTATTGTAGTTGCATTGGGTTTCTATCGTTGCTTGATAAAGAATAATTAACAATCTAGTTGAGGACTTGTTACTGGTGGATCAAGTTGTTCCTTTAAAGGTGAGTAAGGTTGATTTAATTATTACTTTATACATTTTTGTAGCTGCATTGGGTTTTTGTAGTTGCATTTTGTGTCCTCTCCTTTTTGTTTTTGTTATGTTTCTTTAATGTGTTGTGGTTCCATTATTGTTTTGGTTCATATTTATAAGTTTAATTAAATGACTCATTGGCAGAAAATGCCATAACTTGCTTCTCCTTTTACTTTTTATTGTGTTTTTTTTTATTATGCTATGATCCATTATTGGTTTGGCTTATTCTTTTTCTAGTTGGTTGTGTTTGTTTATTCTGTTATGGACCCATTATTGTTTTATTGACAAACTATTATCATAATAGTTAGTTTAATCATATTTGTGTTGTGGTCCCAATGTTGTATTGGCTTATAACTCTTGCATTTGTTTAACAAAATTGTTATATAATGTTCAAGGGTTAATTTTCCATTGGTTTTGCAAAGTATTTGTTTTTTTTTAATGAGATATAGAGCATTAATTTTCATGTTTTTCCTTTATAGGTATGTCTGAATTCAAAGTTATTAAGTTGATTATCCACCATGGAGGTGTTTTGGTTAGAGATAGTTTGCAAAGATATATGGGTGGTGAGGCAAGAATAGTAGAAAGAGCTTTAGATGTGGACCTTTTGTCATACCCCAATATAATATCATATATAAAGGAAATAGGTTACACAAGTATTAGAGGGTTATATTATGGAAAAAAAAAAGAGAAAAGATGGACAATTTATCTCAGTCACTGACGACTATGGAGTGGTCTAAATTGGCAGTGTTGTTAAGCATGGGAAATGTCTACAATTTTACATTGAACATTGCCAAGAGAATGTGGTTACTGATATAGGTCAAGGCATAAGTGATCAACCATTTGTCCAGGTATTTAACAATGATAGGGGTAGTGATGATGAGGAAGGATCACCTTTTAATGATGATGGACATCAAACTTTTGATGAAATTTATGTAAATATAAGTGGGTTGACTAATGATGAAGATGAAGAGCTACAAGCTGCAAGAGAAAATGTTAGAGATTATAATTGTAGAAATAAAACACAGACCAATAGGCATGGTGATAATGGTAAAGATGGGGAAAATGCTCAATATAATGATGATGTTGCTTGTGAAAAACCTGTTGATGATTATGATGATGATGATGAACAAACTGTTGATGAGAATGAAAATGATGGTCGAGAAGTTGTTAATGATGATTATGAGTATACAAAAGATAGTGACAATAGTGATAGAAAAGATAGTGTTTATTATAGTAGCTCGGACATAGGTAAATGTTAAAAAAACAGATGATGAATATGGTAATGTGTTGTAAGGGGAAGTAAAAATACATTTTGCTTTGATGCAAAAGCTAAAGTACCTATTTTCTATATAGTGATGACATTCAAAAACATTAAAGAAGTAAGTGAAGTTATAACAAGGTATGTTGTGGTTAAGGGGTTATATATACATTATGCAAAAATGATGGAGATAGAATTAGAGTTGTTTGCAAAAGTAGTTGTCTATGGGTTTTGCATGTAAGTAGACATAATGCAACCAACACTTTAACTGTTGAGACATATAACCCTCACCACAAATGTTATAGAAACACAAAGACAAAATTTTATAACAGTGAGTTTTTAAAAAGGGAGTACAAGAGTATGTCACAACCTAACTTAAAATTGAAGGACTTTAATGTATTAGTGGCCTCTGACCTTAAGATAAATGTTAACCTACATGTGTGCATAAATGCCAATAAAAAAAAATCATCAAGGAGCTAATAGGAAGCTATAAGGAAGAGTATGCCCTATTGCACAACTATATAACAACCATAAACCAAACTATTCTAGGATCTACTTGTTTTGCTAAAGCATACTCAGATAATTTAGAAGGAAAACCCATATTTAGTAGGTTTTATATGTGCTTAAAAGCTTGCAAAAAGGATTGGCTTACTAGTTGTAGACCTATAATTGGAGTAGATGGTTATTTCTTAAATGGGCTTTGTAAGGGCCAATTGTTATTTGCAGTTGGTCGTGATGAAAATAATCAAATGTTTCAAATAGCTTAGGTAGTTATCCTTGTGAAAAATAAGGTGACATGGAGTTGGTTTTTGATGGAGGAGGAGGCTTCAACATTATTTTAGACATGCAAAAAGGTAATTTTTTGTGTTCATTTTTAATGCAACTATATTGATTATATTGTTTGTATACTAAATTGTGTTATCCTATAAGGTATGTAGGGATTATAATATGCCATAAAGGAATTATTGCCTAATGTTGAGCATAGGATTTGTGCTAGACACATTTATGTTAATTAGGGAAAAAAATGAAGAGGTAAAGAGAGAAAGATTGCTTTTTGGAATTGTGCTAGAGCAGCATACGGGCAGTAGTTAAGATATAGATTAAAAGTTTTGAAGAATTAGGAGAGGATATTGTACAAGATGCACTAACTTATAGAGTGGAAAACTAGTGCAAGGCTTTTCTTAATCTTGAGGTGAAGTGTCATATGACAAATAATAATTTCTTTGAGACTTTCAATGGCTGGATCCTTGAGCCTAGATGCAAGGCCATTATTTCAATGCTTAAAGATATTAGGGTTCAAGTTATGAACAAATTATGGAACAAGAGAGAGTTGGTGAATACATGGATATTGGATTAATCTCCTGGGGTAATGAAAAAGCTAGAGAAAAATAAAAAGAAGTCATTCAATTGGTTTATGCACTGGAATAGGGATATTGGTTATGAGATCACTAATATGAATGATACGGATGAAAAACATATTCTGAACATTGAGAAGCAAAGTTGCACTTGTAGAGAATGGGATCTTACAAGCATCCTTGCCAACATGCAATATATGCCATCTATTTTAAGAGTAATCATCCTGAGAACTTCATGTCCCATTGGTATTCAAAGCAAACATATTTGAAGGCATATAGTTATAGCATACAGTGTGTTCCAAGGAAACAACATTAGATGGATATAGGTAAGGAGAGGATTCTACCTCCTAAAGTTAAGAAAATGCCAAGAAGACTTAAAAAAAAAAAAGGAAGGATGGATAAAGATAAGCAAAAGAAAACTGGGAAGCTGTCAAGGGCAGGGAGGATTATGACATGTGGGGTACGCAAAGGTATTGGTCACAATGTTAGAACTTGTCCAAAAGTGAACAACTGAAACACAAGTAATCATCATTTATTCTAATTGAGTAATTTGTACAATTTTATGGGATTTTTTTTTCAACATTACTAATATTTAATGTTGTGGATATGCAAGGTGAAAATTATGAAAAAAAACTAAGAAGGAGGAAGTTATCTCATCTCAAAAACACTAAAATGTTATAGAGAAGTCAAAGGAATTTAGCAGTTCGAAAATTGTAAAGGAATTTTCATAGCCAAGTAACAAAAAGGAGGAAGTTTTTGTTCAAAGATCATTTTCATAGCCAAGAAACAAAGAGAAGGCAATTTTTATTTAGAACCCATCCTCACAAGACTTTAGTGTCAGCCTTGGATTCTTTAATGCTTCAAAGTAAAATATAAGGTATTGTTCACAACCTTCACCTCAAGTTAATAAAGAAACAATTGATAAGAGAAGTGTTACACAAATAGAGGGCAAGAGTAAGGCGTTAAAGTCCAAAAAACCTATTCATGGTGAAGGCTGTTATATCAATATCAAGATTGGAGCTACAACATTACATGTGTGTGACATATCCTTAATTAATCCAAAAAAATATTATTTTGATGATGATTGGTTTGTGGCATCTTAACTAATATCTTTACTCTTTTTATTGTCAGTCATTGAACAAACAACCAATGCCTTTATATGGTGGTGAACAAAGTGGAAAACGAATTTCAACTGCCAAGGAATGGAATGAAGGTGTTATAAAAGCAAAAAGAGCAAAAATTTTGGATAGTAAAAGCCATGAAAACATTGACAGTGATCACTAACAATTGGTTGTTCATCATACCTATTTTAATTGTTGATAGTTCCTATACACAAAATTTTTTGTAGTCAGTTACTATACAACTTACTTTTTTTTGTTTTGTTTAAGTTAGTGACACATTAAATACACTAATTATTGGCTAGATATCTGTTTATGTATTAAATTACCTACAATTACTGTATATATATATATATA
>CATIWR010249737.1:0-27932 GCA_949677035.1 Omphalea diandra
ATTATATTTTCTTAATTAATTTTCTTCAAAACAAATAAAACCCTAGTAAAAGAAGAGAAAATTTGGGATAATGGAAACCAAGTGGATTTAAAAAACCTAAAAATTATCTGTCCCTTATATGAATGAACTCGTTTTCTGTCATTTAAAGGAACGATAAAAAATGAAGGGAAACTTTAGGAATGAATATAAACAAATGTGAAAGGGAAGATAGTCCCAATGACACAACTTGGAACAATCATATTGACAATTATTAAGCCTAGAAGGTGGCCATTCTTGCTTTCTTCTTTACAATCAAACAATAAGTTGAAAACCCTTTATTTGTCATATAGAATATGTATTAGTTAATATCTCTCAGTCGTATTCAATAATCAAAAAATGTACAATCACAAAAATAGAACAATATCTATGGAAGAATTGTCAAATTAATCTGTCCAAACTCCATTTATCCACTTATGGAAATTCAATAATATCACTTGTCGTGCAGGAAACTCCATACGATTAATTTTATATTCCTTGGTATTTTATTTTTTTGGGTTATTACATGAAGCATTAAATATATATATATATATATATATATATATATATATATATATATATTGTCCAACTTCTGATTTGCTCTATCCACCATACCAGCCCCTTGCTATAAGCCCATTCAAAGTTTCGTACCATATTTGCTATAAACCTCCATCAACATGGCATCCACCGATAAACCTGAACCAGAAGCCAACAAGTCGGAAGTGTCACCTCCTCCTCCTCGCCGTGTTGATTATTTTACGGTTGATGTTGGTCTTAGGGTGTTGCTTTTTGCAGCTTCCCTAACTGCTGTTGTGGTCATGTCCACGGCAAAGCAAACGGAGTTGGTTTCTGTGCTGAGAGTGCCTGTTAAGGCCAAATTTAATGACTCGCCGGCCTTCATGTAAGTAATTATTAACATTATATATGTATTATATATATATATATATATAAGTTTTAATATTTGAATGCATAAACCCACATCTCATTAAAAAAAAAAAAAAAGAGATATGCTTGCATAGGATTCTTAAACCATCTATAGATGGATTATTGTTTGCAACTAATTCATTATAATAATTTTATTAAAATAAAAATTATCTAAAATAATACATAATTAAATATTAATAAAATTATTATTTAAATACTTAAAAATTATGATATTATAATACATATTATATACATTATTGTAGTGTGCACCTCAATTAATATGATTTAGCAGGATTTAGTAGTATAACTTATAAGTTAAAGATCAATAGTTTAGGTAATGTTGATTGAAGTTAATGTCCTAATAGTGATGTGGGGGATTTTTGGTATAGATATGGCTAAATCTATTAATTTTAGCAAATCTAATCAAAATTAAAATTAATGAAAATAAGATGATGCGTCATGTTAAAATATTAAGTTAAAATAATATTAATTGATATTAGTAACCAGTGTTATCTGATATTATTAATTTTTTTATAAAAATTTATATCAGTTTGTTTGTCACATCATTAAACAAATTATTTTATTTATGTCAATTTAAATTTTAGCTAAATTTATTTAAAATTTTATTAATTTTTGTTAATTTTATCAAAATTAAAAAGATTTATCTATTTTATCAAAATTCGAAAAAATTTAGATAAGGTCAATAAACCTAGTATTAAACGCAAAAGGTTAGATATTTATCTATTCACTCTAACTGGTCATTAATTGATATGACTTAAGGTTAAAGATGATCATTAATTGGACATATATTAGCCATAAAGCCATTGTCGCATATGAGAAATTTTGGTGCATGTTGGTACAGACTCACGGGTACTATTCATAGGGCACTGAAGTTTGAGTTAAGTTGGTAAACAACCAAACTAATACGCCAAATTGGGTATTTATTCTGTTATTGCTGCATGAGAATTTGACTTAAAAATAATCAAATTAAATATCATCTGCAAGAAATATAGCTATACCAAGTAGTTGTATTTGTCTCGTGGTATCAGAATTTCACTAACAAGATATGTAATTGTGCAGATACTTTGTGGCAGCATTGGCAGTTGCCTGCCTACACAGCATCATCACAACGCTTGCATCCCTTGGTGTCATCGCCAAGCCAATTTATGCGACAAAATTCTTGCTCCATTATGCGTTGTTGGACGTGGTAAGTTTTCACCCTTTTGTTAGTGCATGAGACTTCTGGCGTTGCAGGGTCGATATCTAATTGATAATGCTAATATAATATGCAGTTGATGCTGGGAATAGTAGCAGCAGCGACAGGTGCAGCTGGAGGAGTAGCATATATTGGGTTGAAGGGCAATAGCCATGTAGGATGGGCGAAGGTGTGCAATGTTTATGACAAATTCTGCAGACATATAGCAAGCGCCATAGGAATGTCATTGTTTGCTTCAATTCTGCTTGTTTTGCTAATCATGCTTTCAGTCTGCTCCCTTCACAGTCGGATCCGTACTTGAATGGGCCAACCCAAATTGATGAGAAATTCGTAGTTTGTGTGAAATGTTCTGTGTTGTGTATGTCTTTTAGGCCTTTGTTTGTCAGTGAAGTATAATTTCTGTTACTAAAGTTAAGTTGCATTTGTTTATTAGTTTTATTTAGTTTCGTGCACTGAAATGCCTTTTTATTATTATTTTTATTTGTACAATATTATTAAATGAATATATAAATCGAATTGAGTAAAGAATTAGTGCAATAAGTTTAGGCAAATCAAGGTACCTTCAAAGTACTGAAAAAAAAAAACCTCAAGTAATGTGTTTTAAATGTGAAACTAAAAGCCATCAAAGGGGAAATGGAGACTGGAAATAAGGAAGCACGCAAACTGCCTCCACTTATATAATATAATCCCAAAAAAAAAAAATTGTTCAATCATGACACAAGTTTGATTTTGTCAAAACGCTACCTGATAAGAAATGGGACAACGAGAAAATGTGAATTTGACAGTAGAATTGTGAATGTGGAAAGGCAGGTTCTGTATTTTCTTGTTCACACAGCTACTTGATCAAATATGCTAAAAGATATAGTAATCTTTTGTCTCACTCTTCTTCACTGCCAAATAATCAACAATCATATGTTTCCTTCTTTTTTTTTTTTCTTTTTCCTTTTTGAAAACAATTGAATTCAACATTTTTTTTTTAATTCAAAATATATAGATAAAGACAATAGCAAAAAAAAAAAAAAAAATTATACCCTCCAACTAGTTATCAATTATCCCACAATTGCCCAGGTAACAAGTATAATTTTTAGCTACAGGTTAGAACTTCATTGGTCAAATGCATGCCTTGTAGATCAGAAGTTACAATTGTTAGGATTCAAACCCTTATTACCCACTTTTCCTTTCCAATCTTTGGCTGGATGAAGAGATATACATCTTGAAGTTCAAAAATAAGCAATCTAACATTGGCATATGTATTCTAGGAAGGTAAATCACTTGAAGCACAACAAATAAGCAGGTTAACATAGACTAACATAGCTCACTGCAAAAGCAAGATGAAGGAATCAAAAGCAGTCAATCAGATTTGGAACTGAATAAATAAGGCATTTTCTCTTTTTAACTTGCCTTGTTTGCACTCCATTGAAGTATCTAACAGTTTGATTCTTAAAGTCTCGGGACTTCAACTGATGAATGATACGCAGATTCAGCATTTTGCTCCAACAGTTCAATCTTTTTTATTCTAGAATGAGTTGCATCAGTAAAAGAAGAGGAGGAAGGAGAATCAATGGAGCAGCCATGAACCAACCAGTCTTTAGATGAATTCACTGGGAATTCAAGCTAACCATTAAGACATCCAAATCCAATCACAAATAATAAACTAGAACTCAACAGGGATTGCACAATGATATGCCTCATTTCAATTATGAACGTATGGAGAGAGACAAGTATTATGGTAAGCTTCGGTTGAGCCAAAACCATAATATCCCCAAAAAAGATTCCTAGGATGAATCTGAGGAGTTCCTTAGAAATCAGTGGGCAAATAAATATGCCAAAGGGTTATCATCATTACCCCTGTGTTATAAAAGATATTCAGATTTTTTCTGGAACAAGTTCAATAATAGCATTTTTCAGCATAGGACCCATTAAAAGCCTGAGTACATTGAATGCAAAGATAGAAATTAAGAACAATTTTAATGTTGTATTCTCCGTTTATCTTTTATTATTCTTGTGAGTGTTCAAACATGTGCATGACCTCTAAGGTTAGAGATGGCAGTTTAGGACAAGACCAAACAGCCCACAGACAACAACAATTTACTGAGAAAATCCAAATTTGACACTACACAACTAAACCTAACTGAGTTCATAGATATCACAACTCAATCAGGTTTCCAGACATTGAACTTTCTCCACAGCAATTCCAAAAAGAATCATACGAGGAACTATGTAGTGGCCATACAAAGAGAATGATTGTCTTATGCTTTTCAGGCATTCAACATTTCGTTCATCTCTACAACAGAATTTCACCTACAGTTCACATAGCAGTAATGTGGATTTAAAAGTTAGCAAATTGCATACCTTCTAAAAAACTGGTTGACTCTATTTCACATTTGAATTTGCAGGCATCTATTAGATGGCAAAATTTAAAAGATTGTTTGTTCACCTAATTCTTGACCAGCCATCCCTTCTCTTAGCACCGTTTGAAAGAATTCTTCCAGTGTGTCCTTCCCATAACTTGGTGTTTTCTCAGCACTATATTCACCAGTCTCAGGATCCAAAACAAGCATACTCTCAGCTGCATAATACCTTCCAATTTTGCCAAACTCAGCAGCGTCTTCCATTGAAGGAAAGATCCTAACAAGGAAATCAAGAATGCTAATAGCAAAATCCATTATTCCAATTGGCACTTTCAAGAACTTCGGTTCCTTCCCCAATAGCCTAAATAACATTTCCCCTTGCTCCAGTGGTGTCAATGCCTTGCCTGGCCCTCCTATAGGCAAAACCTGATTAACTTTATCCTCACTCAAAACACAATCTGCAATAAACGAAGCCAAATCCGGCTCACTAATAGGTTTACAGGCACACAGTTTTCCATCACCAAACATCACATAAGGCTTTCCATCTTTAACCAGTTCAACCTGTCCCCCTAAGCTCTTAAAGAATGCTGTTGGTCTCACAATACTATAAGTGAATTCATCATCCTCTTCAGCTTCTTTCATCAAATCAGCCTCGAATTTCAGCTTCGCTCGCTGAAATTCAAGAAGAGGCTTTTGCACACATATTGCAGAAAGCAATATAAAATGGTGAGCCCCATGATTTCTTCCTGCAACAAGACTATTCTTTGTTGCCTCATAATCAATCTTCCACGAATCTTTAACACCACCACTACGACTAGCAAGGCAAGAAACTACAACATCTATTGAAACACCTAAATCACTTAAAGATTTCTCTAAAGCATCCAAATTGGTGACATCAGAGAAGCAAACATTAGCACCACGCAACTGATTCAACGTCTCGTCTTTACTATTCCTACCTCTAATCCCACTCCTTTCTCTGGCAACAGCTATAACATTAAACCCTCTTTTAACTAACACTTGAACCACAAATTTCCCTATGTAACCAGTTGAACCCACCACCAAAATGTTAATATCTTTTGCATTCTTGCTTCTAAATGAAGACTGGGTTGCTTCAACAACTTTTGTTGTTGAAGCTATAATGGGGCTGAGCCTAAGTGTTTTAAACTTAAAGGATAGTGGTAAATTTGAAGGAGAAGATGATAAATAGTTTACCTGGATTTGATTGATAAACTGAGAAGAAAATCGGGTTTCGTAGTTTTGGAAGCTTGGCGATTGGAGAGTGAACAAATTGGCAGGGAAACAAAAGGACATTTTTTTTTTCGTCTTGAACCTTTCAGATCAATGTGGTTGGTGTTGGTATAGACGAAAGTGAAAATTTTGTTCGTGGGTGTCTAGGAGAAATCAAGAAAAAAGAAAATGTGAGGCGAGGGATAGAGTAGAGTAGACTCTCATGGTGGTGGTTGTTGCTCCAGAATCTGAAAAGCGATAGGTGGATAATTGTCTAAGATTTGAATTTCTTTAAATTGAAAAAACGACCTATCGTTACCTTCATCTACATAAAACAGAAGATGCGTTCAGTCGGATAAAACGACACGTGCAGTGCTAGAATACACGAGTTTGGCAGTTTTTGACGTTCGACTGTGTGGCCCATGATTAGTACCTCCATGTTAAAATATACTATATTTAAGGTTAAAATTTTTATTTTAAATTATTTGACGTTTCAAATAATTTTTTATTGTAACTCTTATATAATGATAATAATTGATGTGTCATTATTTCAAGGGTAATAACATAATATTTTTTTTATGTATTAAAATATATTCCTTAATTTAATCGTCATGTGTTTTGAAACGACGGAGTAATTAGCACATCCCATCCCAACGGAAGTTAAAATCAGTTGCTTCCATGATCACGTGATTAGTCCTGCACCCGTCTCTCCCCTTTGCTAAACTTGAATCTTTATCCTTTCGCTTTCTCATCCTCTGTGCTTACTAAATTACGATCAAAATCATTCCATTATAGAAACGCCAAAGCTCAAATAATCTAAATGAAGCAAACGGGAACTAATATGCAGAGCTTGCTTCCCTTTGATGTTGCCTTCGAAATCGCATCATTTCTTGAGGTTCAATTATTTCATTTCATTCACAATTTTGAATTTTATTCTTTTTTTATTGGTTTTTCCGTTTTTTAATTTGTGATGTTGTAATGATTCTTTTTATGTTTGTTAACGTATTGGATGTGTGTGCATTGGGTATTTGTTGTCGGTTTTGGAGGGAGCCATGTGGGCGGATTGCTTATGGGAGTCTCTTACCAGAGAGAGATGGCCTTCACTTCCTCTTAACAGTTCTTCTCCTTTTTCGGATCCTACCATCAAAGTTCTTTTTTTTCTGTCTTGAAAATCAGTATAAAGTTCTGTTTTTTATAGCGGTTTGTTTGATTAGTAGCTTGCAATTTATGTTAAATTAAAAACCTACAAGCTACTTTTTCTTATTGCTGCTGTCTTTATCGAATCTTATTATCGGGGTTCTCTTACTACTTAGGAATGAGTTCAAATTTCTGGTTTCTTTAGCTATTTATATGATGAGTAGCTTATAATTCGTGTAGAAAGGAAAAACCCACTTGTAACTTCGTACTTATTGCTGTCTTTCTTGAATTATATTATCATGGTTGTGCCATTTTCCAAGCCTGGAATCCTTTTGTTTTTTTTGGCTGCTGTTTCGATGATTAGTAGCTTATGAGTCATGTTGAGAGGAAAACCCACTTGTAAGTTTTTACTCATTGCTGCCTTTATTGAATTTTATCATCAAAGTTCTCTTTTTTCTTTCTTTGAATCAGTATAGCCTATAATTATGGAAATGGAAACCCGCTGGTTACTTCTTTATTATTGCTGCTCTTATTGAATTTCATACTAATTTCTGAATGAATCCCTTTTTATCAGGGATTCTTATTGTAAATCAAACTTACTTATAATTTTTAGGTAATGCCATTGAGACGTAGGGGTCGAGGGAGATTTACATAAGGATGCATAGAGAGATGGCAGGTAAAGCTACTGTTGTGGTTCAGTTTGTGAAGCATCATTCTTCTTCTGGCTCACTAGAGGTTGGGGACTATTATAAAGCAATTGAAGATTTATGTTCAATGCAGATTGCATTTAGAGATGTTCCTTTTCAAACCAAAGCTGAATGTACTGGTTAACTTGGTTGCCTTGCACTACTGCATTTGCTGCCTTAAAGTACCGGTACTCCTCTTGCACTTTTTGTTGGTTTTTTTTTTTTTTTTTTTCCATATAATTGATTGTTTCCTTTTTTTTTTCTTTTGGAGATAAAAATTGTTTGTTTCTTTAGCTTGCTTGGATTTGGAAAGGATCGATCACATTTTTTAATGCTTTGGATGGTGTCTGTTTATTAGTGACGGTCTCTTTCAGTCATTTTACAATCAAGATAACATTGGATTACAGCACTTTGTATGATGCTTTTGGACAAGTTAAAAATTTTGTGATTGTAAACTTTTTTTAGTTCTCTTCAAAGATTTGGAGAAACTCATATTGCTATGATTAGTCTAATATTCTGGGTTTTTGAGTTAAAGTTGATAAATGAGGAAGCAATTCATTGGTTAATCAAGTAGGTTCAGCAACAAAAGATTTAACACTCAAGTTCTAGATCCCAAGTTTTACAATTGGTCCATCTTTGAGCAGTGTTACGCTGTTGTTTATCATCAGCCAGTCATCATTCTGCTGTTTTAGAAATTTGGTCAAATATGCATGAAGGACATCCTCTACTTAAGGCATTTACCGATATCTACAGCAGAAACGTGGTTGCTTCATTGCTTCAATTAAAATTTGCATGCTCATCTAGATATATGGAATCCATGTTCATCAACCAACAGAAAGTGGAAGCCTCATAAACATGCTTCATTATTGGAAGCTTTAGATCGGCAAAAAGATTTTTTTAGGATATGCTGTCCTTTATATATGCTTGTATTACATTTGGATGTAATAACGGTCAGGCTGGACATGTGTTGGATGCACTCCTGAGTTGCAAAATTTCAGAGCGGCAAGTGTGTGTGAAATGGTGGAAGCATGGCCGTTGGTTTTATGGCTTCCACATGAAGGATGAATCTCATTTTCACAGGGTAAGTCTAGCAGATCTGGCAACAGACAAAGGGGAGGAAATTTTGGGGTCCTTTAACGGGGTGCAATTCATGAGGTCTTGCGCATTGAGATTTCCATTTCAAATGCAACATCTTCTTCATGGTCTTGTCAAAGCTGACCAATATAAGTTTATGTATGTGACAATAGGTTTATGTGTCTAATGTCTATTCTATCTCATGTTGTATCTTGCAATTGCCAATGGAGAGGATGTCCTATGTATGCTCCTCCAAGGTGTCATTTCCTATCCATTGTGCATTTGGATCTATTGCTAGTTCCAGTTGAAACATCTAATCTTGTAAATTATGTAAAGAAATGGCCACAAAATACCGAATGCAGTGATGATCAGCTCTTGTTGATGCTATTTACTCTTTATGGATATCTGTTATCATATTTATATAAGTCAACATATTTGTTCTCCTCATGCTAGTCCTTTGGAAAATAGGTGGTCTGAAGCTGAATCCTGGTGTAAATGTTCGAATGTTAAGCTTAAAATTGTTATCTTCTCACTGCATACATTTATGTATTATAACACCTTGTATATATCATGATTATCCTCTTGAAGTAATAATGCTTCAATTACGTGATTGGATGTAGCTAGATGCTTATCAGGATATTCTTGTTGTACCATTTTATATCTTATACCATGTGTGCTGAAATGTTTCTATCAGAAAGCTCATGTAATAGTTGATGGCAGGTTGAAAAGTGTAATTAGAGGAGAATGGCGTGTTTTCTGTTGTTCTGTAGGATGACAAGTCTATTATATTTATGGTAAGATAACTGCAAATTACAGTCCCTTAAGATCATACATCATAGGTTTAAAAAATTACTAATAATCTGAGTCTGCCATTTGGCAGGGACTTCATACTAAAAGATTGAAAGCTGAACTGAGGCTCAAGTTCGAAGGCAAAAATGTTCTTTTAGACCAAGAATGAAGGTGGTAAGAAGTTTAAGCCCATAAAAGCAAAAGAAAGACAAATCATTAAATATTTTTTTGCTGCTGATAAAAAAGAAAGGAAAAAGAACTATCTGCAAGGAAAGAAGATAGTTCTGAAAGCAGGTTTCATAAACAAGAAAACATCCAAAATTTACCAGTTGCTGCTCCTCCAAAAGTAATGAAAGCTTAGAGAATACGAAATTTTTGAAGGATATTCTGTCAACAATGATATATAGCGTACAGCCTTTATCTCCATGGAGGGTTGCAGAAAATTTTAGCAAGATTCTGACATCATCGTTAGATTCCTCTCAGCCTTGAGTTTTCTTTTGTGGATCTACCGAAAGGGAAGGAAATAATTAATGCATCTGCAATGCCAAGTTGACGTGGGATTACTTTATTCAGGATTTGTTAGAAGCTCAAAAATATATTACCTTGAAACCAATTTGCCACTGGAGGTAGCCTAGTTTCTTTGAATTATTAATACTGATATTAATGAGAAGGACAAGGAGAAGGAGAAGATAATGATGCATAAGTGCCCCAACAGGAGAAGCTTTGCCTATAATTGACATGAACTCCTCTCACATATTAAATGTCACCAATCAAAAGGTCTATTATTAAGCCATAATCAAAGAAGTGGTTGAACTTGCATTTAACTCTTAACGTACTGCTTAACCAATTTCTTAGGTAAACTTGTTTCATTGTTGGTGAAACACATGTTCTTCTTACAGCACAATACATCATCATGGAGAGACTATGTTTGTTTTTTTATTATTATGCATATCTATTGTTATGGTCTAAAACTGCAAAATCTTAAATTTTATAATTTTGTTTTTTATTAATCTAATTATTAGATAATATTTTTTTCCCGAAATCAGATTCATTGGATAATTGACCAAAAATAACGTTCAACTTTATGTTCATAAACTTTTGATTGATTAATCTCCTTTTTGTACACCCGTTCAATATAAACAGAAAACATTAGTCAAATATTATGATGACAATTACAATGAATAAATAAGTGATAGCCATAAACTTTTTCACGTGAAATTTTTTTGATTTATTAGTGATTATATGGATGTATAAAAACTTAACTTTTGAAGGTAATTTCTTTTTTTTTTTTTCCCTTATTGAAAATATGTTAATTTCAATGGAAGTAGAAAATTTTATTTAAATTTAATGGTTCTTCATATTTCTGTTCATTATGTTGCTTTTTTTTTAATGAGCATTAATAATTTTAATTTTTCTTCTTCTCATTTTAATTTTGATAGTAAAAATATCAAAGTGTATGAAAATTTATAACATATTAATAACCAATGAAAATAGAAAGTAAAATTTTGTAGTAAAACTATTTATTATTTTGTTCACCTTAATTTTAAATTCTAACTTAGCTCCTATCTACCGATGATTAAACCACCATGCCCAAAATTCGATGGTGATCGGCTGAGGAAATATACCATCCAAAATGTCTCAGCATCAAGAGTCTAATGGCGATTACTATATCAATTAATTCTCTGTTTAATCGTAATAAGCTTGATTGCTTTTGATTTAGGAATCTATGGTAGGGGCATTGGAGATGGATGATGACTAAAAACCTAGGGGAAAAAATATAGTTTCTCTCACCGCTTCTCTTCCATTTTTTTTATTTCCTTGATTGAATAGAAAAGAAAAATTCAGATTTTCGCAATTCAACCAATCTGACAATTTAATTTTACTCAATCAATTAATTAATTTAATTTAATTGGTTTATGATTATTAAGGAAAAAATGGACAACCCAAAATTTGGTAGAATTTTTCGCCCACTTCACAATTAAGATAATGCTTGCATATGTAAATTTATCCACAAAAAATTTACTAAATCTGAAACTAGAAGTAGATCTGAGGAATGAAAAGGCAAGAACACCAATAATCAAATATTTTATTGCAGGAAAAACAAAAAAAAGAACAAGATTATCTTACTTTTTTGTGTAATCTGAAAAAAAAAATCTAAACGAAATTTTATTTTCTCAAAATGTAAGCATCATAGATGTAATCAAACAAACGTTAAGCAATTCTTCAAAGCAAAAAAACAAACGTTGAGAAATCAAACAATACCACAAATTTCTATTTTTCAAGAAAAGAAACAAACTGCAATGGTGAGGTAGCAAGTTACGTTGAAGGATCTTGTCTAACAGCAACGATACACGGCATAGACCTTGGGCTGCCTCGGAGGGATGCAGATGGCCATGATGACAAGAGCTAGTATAATCACTACCATGATCCCTTTAAGATCCAAACCATTATCATCATCCATTTCAGAACAGCACAACTTCCCCATTGCAATTTTCTGTCTCTAGAAAAGAAAAGATAGGAAGGAAGAAAAGGGAATCCAAAATACAAGTTAGTTGGTACTAAGTATTATTTGTTGATAGGCCAAGTCAGAATTTGTACACCCGACTTGCAATTATTGATATCCAACTGTCCCAAAAACTACAAAAAATGATGCATGTCCTCGTAGAAAATGAAATGGAGATCTATTAAAAGTCAAAATGACGTACAATGACTTAGGTTTCTGCACGTCATTTAAGACTGAAAGATTTGTGAAAAAAAAAGGTACATAAGAGAACCCCAATAGATTATAGGAAAATAAGCATATTTTACCCCCTCTGTACTTTTATTTTTTAAAATTCTACCCCTTGCACTTTTATGTTCACAAATTATCTCCTTACACTTTCATTTTTTTTAGTTTTGCCCCTTATACTTTTATTTTTATAAATTATTTCCATACACTTTTTATTTTTGTTAACATTTTCTCATTCATTAACAAATAGCTTTTATTTTCACACTTTGTTAATGAGAGAAGAAATGCTAACAAAAATAAAAGTGTAAGGAAACAATTTATAGAAATAATTGCAAGAGATAAAATTCAACAAAAATGAAAGTGTATGGAATAATTTTATAAAAATAAAAGTGTAAAAGACAAAACTCAAAAAAATTGAAATTATATAGGACAAAATATACATTTTTTTCTATATTATAAGAGCATCACATATTAATGACTATGCTTCATTTTTTATTACGTATAAAGATTAGCATTTAGCCGTGCCACCAAAATAAGGTCAAAGTATCAAATACACCTTAAACTTGTTATTCAGTAACAATAAAAGATAAAATTAACTTTTTCGTCAAATTTACCCCTAAACTTGTATTTTTTTTTGTCAAATTTACTCTTAAATAGTACTTTTACACACAATTGTACTCATATTTAACTCATTTCTCTTTATATTTGTTGCAATTAAATGAACGAGTAAAATTATTACTCTATAAATATATTGTTATGTCAAAGTGAAACTATATTTTTGAAATTTAAAGACTTAAAGATTTTTAGAGTTTAGAGTATTTTGTCGAAATAAATTTAAATTTGATTATTTTAAATGTGTTTTCTGACCATATAATTTTATTCGGTCATCCAACTACAGCAGATATAGAGAGAAATGAATTAAATAAGAGTATAATAGTGTACAAAAGTGCTGTTTCAAAGTAAATTTAATGAAAAATTACAAATTTAGAAATAAATTTGATAAAAAAATTTATTTTGTCATTTATTATCACTAAAAGATAAATTCAAAGTGTATTTAATACTTTAATCCAAAATAACACTTTAAGTAATCTATGGGAAAAATAAAACAATATAAAGCTAACTTAATAAAAGAAAACAATATAAATGGTTTTTCCGATTATTAGGTGTGATTCGTTAGGTAAACTAACTGGACGTACGCTAAGAGGGAACAACTGGCCTGCGCGCACATGACCATGTTCCAGTTTACAAGTCCGGTGATTTTCTTTGCTTTTTTTATCCTTCATTTCTGGTGACGATGGTGATGGCGTGCCATTATAGGTCAACTGTTCACGTTGAAGTCATCGACAAAAGAGTCTAGTCCGGAAGATTAAGGTTAGTTTCTTGTATTATTGGTGGATAGAGTGCAATCAACTGGCCTGCGCGCACATTAAGGAGCCATGCTCCCAAGGCCGGCCAACAAGTATGACTATGTAAAAGAAAATTTTGGACTTTTTTTTATTAAAAAATAAAAATTTTAAAATAGGTTAGACTATATTTTCTATACATTCAATCATTTAAACTAAATAAAAGAAAAAATATAGACATTTTTAAAACAATTTCACTTTAAAATTTTTTACAGAAATTGGGGCCCTAGGCGCAGGCCTTAATGGCCTGCCCTTAGGGCCGGGACTGCATGCTCCGATGCCAACTGCAACTCATTAAGAACACCCCCACAGCTTCAGCTAACATCAACCAATATGCTCAACAAATCAACCTTTCCAAGTTCAAAATGATTCTTAATTACATTAAAAACCAATGTCTGGCCGTTACCAACATTAAAAGATCCATCGGTGTTAACCGTATGCCATCTCATTGGAGTTGTTACCATATATAAGAGATGTGGATAAGGCTTAATTGGTAAGTGTTACAAAATCTCGCATATTGAAACCCATGGTTAAGGATCCGAATCCATTAGTATAAACATTTTAATTCCCAGTGAAATCCCCTAATATATGAAAAGGGTAAAAAAGTGTTTTTGTTGTTGTGGAATAACAAACCTTCATATAAGCAATACATGATTTGATTCCAGCAGATTCAAGAATTCTAGATTTTCTTTCAACTTGCAAAAAATATCCAGAAGAACCCAGATGCTCTTATTATAAACCAACCTGATCTACATACACACAAGTCTCATACTTCAATTTTCAAATGCAAATTCCGCCCACATAAGCCAATTACCTCCAATATCTACAAATAGTTCTGGCAAGCTAAATGCGTGTCAAAATTATTTAATAGGTAACCTGATCACAATGTTCAGAAACTGTATTGCGTTAAGTGTTTAGAAACTGTATTGCATTAAGTATTTCAGGTAACAGATGAAAAAATATAGAAGACGTCAGTTATTCAATCTCCAAGGATTCTTTAAAGCAGTTAACTTAGTCCTTGCATATCAATTATATTCCCCTTGCCTTTAACTTATAATTCCATCCCAATGCAGAATACAGATTTAGACACTGCTGTTAATTAGATACTCCAAGAAATTGAGCAAAGCTGGGGTATTTTGGCTCCCATCCTACTTCCTCTCGAGTTTTATTGTTGTTTAATCTCTTGCCTAATTGATCACTGGTTCCTGCATTAACAGGATGATCAATGGGTAACTTTCAGAGAATCAAATAATAAAATTGAAAAGAAAGGACAAAAGGCCAAAAAAAAAAACAAAAAATCCTCAGTCTGATTACGAAGACAATGAAGTAGGAACAAAAGAGAAGTCATCGGTCGAACATGATGCTAAATCAAAAGGGTTTTCACGTATCAGAATGGAGCTCACCAGTAAAGCCTTCAAACTTTTTACTGAATTTCCCACTTTTAGCAACCAAATCCATCACTTCCTGTCTGCAGAGAAATTCACACAAGTAGGACAAAATTAATTTAGAACTTCACTAGTTGATCTAACAAACTTATTGACAACTTAACAAGGTTACAACTTATCATTACACACCTAGATAACGGATGATTGTCACAACCTAAGAAAATTCGGCCACGGAATTTCCTCTTCAAGATTGCAACAGCGAGGGCAGCCGCATCCTGTTAAGATAGCACCAGGGCCAAAGCAAACATTGGTTTCATTATTTTGTGCTGCTACAGAAAATTGTAACGCAAAGACATGCTCCAGACTGCAGGCATAGAACTGAACTATCTTCTTAATTCACAAATACCATCTAAAGCATGATGAGTAACCACTAACCAACACACAAAACTTCTTGCCTCATAAGAAGAGAAAGCAAACAACTTGAGAAGAGCATAAAGATTAACTTGGGAAGATAAAAGTACATTGACCACAAATCAAGATGCATAAATCACAAGCTACAAGAATTTAGTATTCACCTCATAATGAATAAGATTTAAGATGTGATCTGGACGACTTTCAACAGTCCTCTTCTCCAACCAGTAAATATGTGCACCCCTGTCCACTTCGTAAACCAGTTAAGGTTAAGTGAACACAGAACCAATATCCAGGGCAAATACTCAGAATTTCCACTCAAACATACACAAAATACACATAATTAGAGTCCTATAAAGGATATGTAAAGTCCTGCCAATCTCAGTACACAGCCACTGCTCTCCAGCACCACTTTTTCTGCCTTCAGAAGCACATCAGTCCTAGGGCTCCTCCCAATTGGCACAATCGGGCTGTCCTGCACAGTAGTATATTGATTTTACAACATATATAGTACATTTATAAATTTCAAAATCTCCACAGAACCAGTTGACATTACATATTCACAACATAAAGCCCATATTCAAATGCAGACCAGGAAAAAACTCCTTTTGAGCCAAAATATTGAAAGAACTACAGTTTCAGTTATCTTAGTGGCAAAACAATTAGCTGATAACTTGTCTTAGAGGTATCACCTCATCACATTGTCCATTGTCATTGCAATCATATGGTGCAGAACTCGATGTAAACAAGAAAGAACCTTCTCCGTTCCAGCTCAAAGCA
This sequence comes from Omphalea diandra, assembly GCA_949677035.1. Classification (NCBI taxonomy): domain Eukaryota; kingdom Viridiplantae; phylum Streptophyta; class Magnoliopsida; order Malpighiales; family Euphorbiaceae; genus Omphalea; species Omphalea diandra. Next base: position 16,127 of record CATIWR010249737.1, read on the forward strand.
GCTTCCCTAGTGCATCCAAGGACCAAAGGAATATCACAAGTTTAAATAGGGAAAATGTAAAACAAATTGAACATTTCAATTTTTCCTCTCATAATTTTGATAATCCTTCAGCTCCTTATCTATCTACAGCCAATTACTTCATGATCACATGGACATCTAAAGTCTCTATGAACTTGAATCCACAAAATAATGGGACGACCTACTATGAAATTATATTGCTTATGAAACACTATCCATTGCGGAAACAATAATTCTCAGGTTTATTACCTGACATCCCCAGGATAGTCAGTAGTTCGAGAGGGAGGAGCACAGAAAATGACATAAGGAAACTGATGAGTTGAGTTACTTCCCTTTAAAGATGGATTAATCCCCATCTTAATAAGATCTTCATGGTGATCTGTAGTCACTGTCTGCCCACAAACTTGACATCCTAGAAATTCCTGATCAACAACAATATAAAGATACAAACATTCCAATCCACTTAAAACTACAATAACCCATCAAACAAACATTCCAAAATTGATGATGAAAATAATGAACTGAACCAGAATTGACAGATAATCACCAATCAAGAACCAAACCATTCATTGACCAAACAGTACCTGGCGCCATTTCTCAGCCACCAGGCGACCAAGAACACCTGGACCAAAAATCAGCAGATCGTGCTCTCCAACAACACCAGAGGATGCAGCCTCCAATCCCTCACTAGGAGCACCTAGTCAACCCAAAATTAACCAAAAAAGAAATTACCTCAAATTTCTTGAATTAAGCAAGAAGTCAACTAGTTTTCAAAGATGGAATCATACCAATTGTAGAGACCGCAGAAACTTGAAATGGGTTGTCCATGGATGGAGATAAGGATAACAGTGGTGGTAGTGTTAGTCTGGTTTTGAGTCTTTCGACACCCGGACTTTTGTAGAATAATAAATTCGGACAATGGAGCTTCGAATTGTGGGCAAAAAATGCAAGGCTATGAGGTGTGAATGATGGGCGGCAACAAGAAATGGTTCCCATACGGTGTGGCTTTTGGGTTTTTTCTCCAACCGGGAGTCTTCCATTTTATTATTTATGCTCACAATTGCATATACCATTGGTCGCATGCAGTTGAGGAGGCTAAATATAAAAATTGGTCCCTGAAGTATGTATGATCAATCATTTTGACTTTTTATTTTTTAATGAATTTAACACTTTAATCTTATTTTTAACTAATTTTATTTTTAATTAACTAAATATAATTTGTTGATGTCAGCAAAATATATAAGTAACACACTGTAAGACAAATGAAGAGTAAATTAATATTTTAATTCAATTAAAATGTCCTCATTATTTTATTTGTTTAATATTTATTGTTCCCTTTCAAACAAACCATAGCAAGTAAATCCATCTCTAATCCCTCTTCATTTTCATAACTTTCACTCTCATTTTTAATTTTATTCTCTAATATTTTAACAAATAATTGAGGTGTTAAATTGGTTAAAATTAATAGTGATTTGTCAAAGTGACTAACTATGAATAGTTCAGGGGCAATTTATGCATTTGGCCTCGTTAGGATAATGGCCTAGTTCAGCCAATAGTTGCTTTACAAGTGGCATAATGGGTGCTATTTTGTCCTTTGCCTGGAGAATGATTCAACCCAATCGTTCATTAGGGCTTGGGGGTTGTTTCTGTATGGATGGAACGACGACGTTTTATATAAATTAGCTCTCCACTTTGTTTGAGTTGGATGGAAAATGAAAGAATTATTGCTTGAACACTTTTTATTTTGGTTTATTAAAAATTCAATGTGTATGGCATGGTCTTGGGTTGGATTTCCATCATAATCACCATTATTATTATGATGGGAAAAGCATAACCACTCTAGTTAGATAGTTAACAATACTAATTAATCATTTACCCTCATAAAAAAAAATATTTCACATTCAAAATCATTAATTTTCAATTTAGTGCTTCCTCCGTCCCAAAATAATTGACAAAATTTTATTTCCATGAAAGTTAAGGAAGTTAGTTAATTATAGTTATTTATGCTTTTTAATCACTTTCTTACTAAAATCCATATTTATTTTTTTATTTTATAAAACACTGATAAAGTATAGTTATTATTAAAACTATAAAATTTGGTTATAATATTTAACTATTAATAGTAAAATGATTGTTAAATTTAAAATTTTATTAAAGAGTATATTTTTTTTTCTTTACATCAAAAATACAAATTTAAAGTAAAAAATATAGGTCAAAATTTATTGATAATGTGAAAATTGATATTAATTAATAAGAGTATACAAGACAATTGTTTGATTAATTAACAATAGAAAAAGAAAATTATCAATTATTTTGAAATGTTCAAAATAGAAGTTTTACTAATTATTTTGGAATAGATAGTATATGATACCATAATACCCAATTAATTGTGAAAAAAATTGCATAACTTTTTTATGCTTAAAAAACTAGTTTAAACACACACACACACACGTGTGTGTGTGTATTGTACATGAGAAAGAAAAGCATAAACATATAGCAATATACTTTATTTAATTTTTAAGGCATGACCAAAATCTTGCCTAGGTTTATTGATTATCTAATTGTGTTTTACTTTTCAAGTGCAATTGCTTCACATTAGGTTTGGTACAATTTAATTCAATTTAGGAATTAAAAAACTTTTGAGACTAGATAAAAAAAAATTTTGAAAAACAAAAAAAAAATAGTATTGAATCTCAATAAAAATCTCCATCTCGAATTATTCAAAATTTTTTAGTTGATTAAGGTCAATAATAAAAGTTGTTGAATCAAGTCTAATTCAGATAATGAAGGATTTGATAGTTTTTAATAAAAATATAATATTTAATAAAATAAACATTTATATCTTATAAAAATGAATATATATATATATATATATTGATTTTAATTAATTTCATTTTTTTTATTTAATTTGATTATTGATTCAATTATAAAAGGAGAATCAAAACCATCTTAATCTTCAAAATAGAAATAATTTAGTTGAATTTTATATTCATATTTACCTCAATTCTAATTTAATTTAATTTTCAAAATTGGTCCAATTTTTCAAAACTATGTGCTGCGCCATGCTTCACATGATCATTGTCATTGCGTGTTTGCTAATAAATCATGTAACGTTTGAGTTCACAATTAGTCAAAACAAAATTTTGTCCACCGATGCACTTCCAATCTGACGTTGCTTGTGCCTTCCAAATTCATCTCGCTTTCGATTTCCCCCTTTTTTTTTTTTTTTTTTTTTGAGTTGGAGAGTGTGTTTATAATAATAATAATAATAATAATTCAAGTCACAAAAACTCAGCTACCATTTTATTTTATTATAAATATAACATGGAACTGTAATTCTACATATACAATTTTTAAAATAAAAGCCTTTAACACTTCACACTTTTTCATAATAATAGTAATTATTATTATTATTATCATTTGAAATAAAAATATCACTCATTTTGTATTTTTATATGCCTCAATTTACATTACGAGTCATCTATTTATTGTCTATAAATTTGTCTTTATCTTCTTAACTTATATAATATTTGGATGATATTTCAATTCATAAAATATTAATTACTATATATATATTACAAAAGAAAATTATCTGGCACAGGATTATTGCTTGCATTTATCTCCATGTGTTCAGTTGATCCAATACATGTTTGTAGTGTCAGATTCATAAATTTTTTAAAATAGTGTTCATATATATTAAAATTAGTGATTATTTGTTCATTAAAATTCAAAATTATTAGACACGAACAATAATTATTAATTACATAAAGCAAAAAAAATATTATAATTTTTTTAAATAATGACAAATCAATAGTTAAAGTTAATAAAGAGGAATTTAATTGATCAAATTATTAAAATAATGAAGAACTAGAAAAATAAAGATTGAAGTGTCTAAAAGAATATAAATAGAGCATCATCTAAACATTTTATTTTTTATTAAAATGAAAAATTACAAATATTTTTAAATAATAAAGAAAAAGAAAATGTAACATTGAGTTGTTGTATTTTAATGTTAAAGAACAAATTGATTCAATAAAATTAAATTGATGGAATTTATGATCAACATAATGAAGTGTTTATGTAGTATGCATGGTAAATTAGTGGGACCTAAATGAAATTGAAGTAGGTAGGTTAACTGTTAGTTTTCATTCACCTTGTTTAATATAGTTTTTATTCAAAAAGTTAATTGTTCATCTCATTTCAATATATTTTTGTTAACCTACTCCACTAGGTTAAAGGGGCTAAAATGATGAAAGAAATTTTTTTTATTTATTGTATTGTATTAACATTAATATAAATAATATAATGTTAAATACCATAAGAAATAAATAAATATTATTAATATAATAAATATAAATATTAATAATATAATAATTATTAATAATATAAAATAATTACTATAATGTTGATATTATAAAATTTTGTTAATATAATAATTATTAATAATATATATTAAAATTATTAATATAATAATATAATTATTATAAATTTACATTATATATGCTAACAAAAAATTTTTTGAATATAGTAATTATTTATAATATATAAATATCATAATAATATATATCAATGGTACTAAAATAATATTATAAAAATAATTATAATTTTCATATTATTGAGAATATTATTCAATAATATCAACTAAATGTATATAAAAATAATTATATAGTATCAATGTTATATTTTTAGTATAATATTCTTTCAGTTCAAAAATAAATATTGTTTTAGAGATAAATTTTTATTCGATAATATCTGAAATTTTATAATTATCAATGAAAATTAATTAATTTTTTTCAAACTCTATATTTTATCTTTTTTATAACAATTATTTTATTTTAGAGTGTATAATAATTTATAAAAATAATTAATTGAGATTAACATAATTTTTTATGTATAATAATATTAATTAAATATAATTTTTAATATATATATAAAAATCTTAAATAACATCTATTAACTAATAGGATGATACCAAATACAATTAACTGTATAAAATTTTATTCTTCTTTTTGGCCTTCTTTAATTATTATACTTTTATTATTACTCATAGGTATTAGGTATTAGCTCTCATTCATTTCATCTATTACAGCTGTATTATAAAATATTTCCTTTTTATAATTTTTGTGAGAAAAATGGAGGCCAATGACTCCACCTCTCACATAGCACGTTTGTCCCCTTTGTCCTGCACCTACTCCATTTATTTTGTCCCTTAATCCAATCCTATCCTTCATCCAACGTTTCCCGCAATAGCTATTTGTCTGCCAGCCATCCTGTGACTTTTTTTTTTCAGATAGACTTTGGAGGTTTTGATTTATAGTGTAAGAAATCAAATACACTACCAATTAAAAAAAAATTAAATTTATTTTCTTTAAATATTATGAATATTCTTATGAAAAATGTGACCTTTTTTCGTAATTTTTTGGTGAAATTTTATAAAATAGTTATATTGCATAATTCAATTAATTGATAGAGAAAATTATTTTGTCTATTTGCCTAAGTATTTCTTCATGATCAATTATAGTACTCTTCATAGTATTTACTCAACTATAACAAATAATTTAATCTTAGTGGTTACTCTAACAAATGATTTAATCGTAGTCATTACTCTAATTACAAGAGCCTAAATCACACTTAGAATTCTTTTTTTTTAATGAAATGAAATGATACAGATAATTTTTTTTTAGAGCATAAAAAGTGTTTTGATTCATAAAAAGGCACATGATATTTATAAAAAAAATATTTTTAAAATATAAATATAAATTAAAAATTAATTATCAAAACTATTGACAATTACATATTAAGTCAACTTTAAAATCACAAATAAATTTTCATCATAAAATTTTAATAACTTTGTATATTTATTAACAATAGAGATCTTTACTATGAATTGGTCTTATATTGCAAAGATAATTAAAAATTATTTAATATATAAATTATATTTAAGAGACAATCAATTGATTTTAAATTTGTAAAACTCTCATTATGAACAAATTGCAAAACTTGTAATAATCAGAAATAACAAAATAATCCTAAATGGTAAAAAAAATTTAATATCAGGAGATGACATAAATAAATTAAGAGAAAATCATTAATCTAAAAAAATTAATGAGAAACAAGTTTGGTGTGGGTAAAATTTGTGAGGATTAATTACTAACTTGTTCTTAAATTTTTTCCATAATTAACAAATTTGTTCCTGAGTTTTTATACCTTTATGATTTGTTATAATTAACTACTTGTACTTAAGTTTTTAGGCTTCTATGAAACAGTTTCTCTTTTTTATTTTATTATATTAAAACATCATTTTATTTATCTTTTTATTAAATTCATATAAAATATTAATAATAAATCTCAATTTCGTCTTAAATTTTTATTTCTACCAATCTATATAAAACTTAAGCAATCCATATAAAAAAGGCAATTATCAACCTTAAAAAAATAAATTATTAAAATCATCTTCGCAAACTACTTCTATATTCATTTCACGTTGCAACAGAAGTTTAAGTCAAGATCAACATATTTAAAATAGTCTAAACATTATTTAACTCAAGGATCAAAATTATTAAACTTGCTATAAGTGAAAAATAATATAGGTATAGAGAATTGAAAAGATTATTAATAAAATGAAATGAATGAATTTGATTTGTAAAAAAAGTGTTAAATTAAATTTGTGTTTGGAATGATACGAATAGAAAGAAATGATTTGAGATTAATTTTGTTTGTTTGCAATGAAATGAAATAGAAAAGTTAATTTAAAAATTGACAAAAATACTCTTATATATACAAATATAATTTTTTTTATTTTTTTCATTTATCAAATATTGAATATTAAAATAGAAATTTATTTTTATTATTCAAAATTATAAATTATTTTTATTCACAAAAAATGCGAACAATTAATTTTTTTATAATTGTTGATAAAAAATTATTATAAAAATTAAATATAAATAGTTTGAAAAGTAAAAATTTTTTAATTAAGACTAAAAAATTAATTTTAAATATAATTAGATGAATCAAATTCGAGTGATTTAAATCGTTTTTTGAATAAAAATATACGTGAAACACATGTGGTTGAAGATAAAAAAATTGCTGAAAATTACTTCATTTTCTTCTCATAATGAATATTTTCTTTCTTAAAATCCAGCAAACGTTCATCAAAGATTGCCACCAAATAGCCCAAAAACAAATATTCTAATCCTTTACTGCAATAGATATGAAGATTGCAAACAAATAGCTCCAATAGATATAAAGATGGTAGCTTTTACTGCCACTGGCACCTCCCGAAGATGACCATCAAATCTCCCCTATTCTAATCTCTTCAAAACAACAAATTTGCCAAATATAACACCGATGTTTTTCTAATCACCTCAATAATACAGGCATAGATAGGGTCAGCAATGCCCTCGTCATGCCCCATTATGCCATCACCATTATTTTCAAGGTGGAAATTCCCAAGCTGCTACCTTATAAATGACCCTACCCATTAATCATAGTGGTCCAAACACTCATATCCCTCTATTTTTGAGGAAATTCATCAAACAGTTTGCGAGCATCACTTCAAAACAGAATAATCCATCGATAACGTTGAAAATCAAGCTCCAACTCGAAATTTAAAACATGGGCATGACAAGAGCTCCAAGAACCCTTGAGAAGAAACTAGTTCAATAACCACAACACAATTACGAACAGACACATCATCAAGTAAGGCCATTATTAAAAAGGAAGGAAGAAAAGAAATGCGACCATTTTTGGATACACTCTAGAAATTATTATGAAATCTGAAATAGAACAAAAGGATCAACAGCAAGATAGGTGATACAGGTGGTCATACTCATTCATAAAACAAGTACTTTGAAAGTCTTAAGATTAAGCAAATCTTTTATTTGTTTTAAACCCGAGGATTGAAATCTTGAGAGTAAATTCAATCTAATTGTGGGTTTTTTTTTTTTTTTTGGGGGGGGTGTTCATGAAATCAAGAAAAATAGAACGTAAATGGGAAATCATAAAGAACATTCCCTTAATAATAGGCAGCAAACACAATACTGACTGCTGATATCTCTGGCTCAAAAAACATAAGGATCTCGCTCCTCATGGCCCATTGACCATTTTGTGATCACCGCTCCATTTTTCTACCAGAGGCTTCCACCGGTTTCTACTGAATTTACATTCTGTATGCAGATTGCTATTTACTTAATTAGCTTAACATTTCCATTTTATACCCAGTAACGAAAGTTAGACAAGAGTAGAACTATATCAATTTACCAATGTGACAAACATCAAGCCACAGCTCACACAAGAAAATAATGATAAATCTAATAAACAATCTGGTGCTAAGCATTAAAAAAAAAATATTCAGCGTTGAAATTATCGATCACACCATTATATCCAAGCCCCAGTTGTGTATACTTATCCTATCTCCCAACCATCCCTAAAATGAAAGAAAGAAAAAAAAAAAAAGGAAACGATCTATAGAATAAACAGTATTTATGTTAACTCTCCAATCAACACCACAAACATGAAGAGTTATATTCTGTCCAATCAACCTACAAAACGAAGATGTCAAGATTTTTCAGGATTATACATCATCTCCAGCAAAAAATCCTTGCCCTCCCCGGCTAGGCATCCAGAATAAGATGAATGTATATCGTCTACCCTATCCGCAAATTACTCCCATTAAATACTCATCGAGATATACAGTTGTGCCTGTGAAATGGAACGTGTACGAGCAAAATATAGATGACGGATAGAAGAAAGATACCTGAGCAGATTGTTGGGGACGAACCTGAACTGGAAAGTGTGAGAGTCCAGGCAAGAATCAAAGCAGAGTGAGGTTGGGGACGAAGCTGGGGCGACGATGTTGCTGTGTGTTCTGTTGTAGGTTCGGGAAGCAAATTGTTTTTACCCAAACCAAGGGCAAATTTGTATTTTGTCTTGAACCGGTTGGGGCGTTTCAATACAATGATTTGGGTGATTTTGGACGGGTTCACCAAAACTTTTGAAAATAATTCATCCCGATCCAATACTTTTCATCAAAATATAAAATTATTTTATAAATCAATCTCTATTTTTCATTCCAATGCGAAATTTCAATCCAAATGCAGTGTGAGACTAGGGAAAGGTTCGTTGGTTGGATTAATTTTTTTTGTTTCTTATTTATCTCACAATATAAACGAGTGAATGGAGAATTAGAGTAGATGATAATGGAAAAGAATTAGAGCATATTTTGAAAAAATTTGATTTTAAGATAAAAATGAATATATATATATATATATATATATATATAGAGGGAGATTTCTTTATATGAGTTTTGTGAGTAAAAAAATAAATATGAAAGAAGTTAATATTAACTTTTTACTCATAAAAACTCTGTGTTAAAAAATCTATAATAACTTAAAAAAATATTTTTTAATTTTTATCTTAAAATAAGATTTTTAATAGTAATATCAAACTTATTAGTGATTCTAAAGGTATTTCTATCTTCCAGAATTTGTTTAGTACTTTTTAATCAGTTCTCATTTAATTAATGGAAAAAGTAATATTTTTAATGAAAAAACATTGGAATGCAACATATTAAATTAAAATAGCTTTTCATATGATATTAAAAATTAAAGAACAAATTAATTAATCATGAAATATCACAGAAATTCTATAGCAATTAATCTAATTATTAGTGATATATTAAAAAGACAAATAGAAATTATTTAAAAAAGGCTAGGATTAAAAAAGTCACAAAATGGCAATTTTAAAAGGACGCTTGAAAGTTGGCAATGTAATCAAATTCCATGTATTTTTTTTATTTAGTATTTTAAATTTTTATAATAAAATAAAATTAAAAAGTAATTTTAATAAAAAAATATTTTTATAACGAAATAATATAAAATTAAAAGTAATTTTAACGAAATAATATAAATTTAATAATAATTTTAATGAAAAAATTTATTTTATTATTTATCGTCATTTTAAAATAAATTTCATAATTTATTTAATATTTTAATTATTAAAAAATTATTATTTCGAAGGCAATGCCAAGGGGCTACAGATCTCTAAGTATTTTCTTTTTTGCATTAAAAAAAAAGTAGGTCCAAATCTCGAAATTCTAGTTGAAAGAAAACCATCCCACAATCATAATTTCTTCTAAAAATTGATGATCTCATTAAAATTTAAATGCTTCAATAAATTTTATTTCCAAATACCAAACAAAATTTATGAAATTCTCTCAACTATTTTCAATTATTTCCATCTCACAAGCACATAGTTTTTTTTTAAAAAAAGAAAAATATTTATTACAAGACAAAATTTTGCTAGTTTTTGTTATCCACATGTCATCACAACGTTATTCAATAAGGCTCCAAGAAATAAAATAGCCGTTTCGTTAGTGCCAATGCGCAAAATCATTGACCCATGCATCCCAATAGACAGTAGCCACGTCAACTAACGAGCGCTGGGTAGGCATTTCCTGATTGGTCCCACAGGCATACCGCAGCGAATAGAAACCCATACATAATTAAGCTTTGGGTAGTGAGAGTGCAATCAGACAACTTTGTGAGCTCTCTGCTCTCTTATCACTCAAAAGGAGAGTCAAAGAAAAACACAGGAAAGTAGAAAAAGAAAAACAGATCTCATACTAATTCCCCTTTTCTTTTCTTTTTTTTTTAAAAAAAATTAATTTTAGCAATAATAATCAAAGTTCATTCTTTTAATTTCTGTGGTTTGAAAAAAAAAAAATCTGGACAGGACTGGACTGGACCTAATAGTAACTCCTAAGTACTGTGCGTTTGTGGGTTTTGGTTTTCCTCTTTTTTGTTTTTGTTTCTGTTTTTTTAAAACTACTCTAATTAGAGCGATACTAAGCTCAGATTTTGGACAGTGGACAGCAGCAGCCTCAAAATCATTACTTGGGTTCCCTTTTGACTTCAATAAGTCATTTCTCTTCGATTAGCGTTTGCACGTCTCGTCTAATTAATCTTCATTATTAGCGTTTTTCTCTTTTTACCTATAATTTCAGCTCCAAAAAGTTGTCGGTTACAGTAGCTGAGAGGAGAGGAGAGTAGAGGAGGAGGAGAAATGTCATGAGGAATGAGAAATGGGGTGCGTGTTCGGCCGACAGGTGATACCGCGAAAGGCTGCGGCTGAAGGGAGAAGAGACTGGGAGGAAGTTAGGGTTGCAAGAGCACAGCCGGAGGAAGAGGATAGTAGTAATCAAGTTGCTAATGGAGGAGAGAATCGGAAGGTGGAGGTGGAAGAAGAGGAGGCCGGAGTGCGGGCTGCTGCTACTGCTAGGGGAGAAAGGAGGAGGTCTTCCAGGCCGAATCCCAGGTTAAGTAATCCGCCTAAGCACGTGCTAGGTGAGCAGGTGGCTGCTGGATGGCCCTCTTGGCTCTCCGCCGTCGCTGGTGAGGCCATTAATGGATGGATCCCTCGCCGTGCTGACACTTTTGAGAAGCTCGATAAGGTAAAGTTTTCATCTTTTTCAGAAAATGAATGATGGGTTTTTGTAGATTATTGTAGCATCTTTTTTTTTTTTTTTTTTTTTTTTGTGGTGCTTAGTTTCTATGATGAGAATGCAAGTTTAATTTGGTTTTCTTGTTATGGGCAGATTGGGCAGGGTACTTATAGTAATGTGTACAAAGCTAGAGATACTTTGACAGGCAAAATTGTTGCATTGAAGAAGGTTCGGTTTGATAATTTGGAACCCGAGAGTGTAAAATTCATGGCTAGGGAGATTTTGATTTTGCGCCGCTTGGATCATCCCAATGTTGTAAAATTGGAAGGTTTGGTGACCTCAAGGATG